>JAVRKA010000462.1:0-107626 GCA_034508555.1 Venustoraphidia nigricollis
GCCGATAGGCATTTCAAATATAGGTGCCGATAAGCATTCCAGATATGGTTGCCGATAGGCATTTCAAATATAGGTGCTGATAGGCATTTCAGATGTAGTTTCCGATAGGCATTTCAAAAATAGGTGTCGATAGGCATTTCAGATATAGGTGTCGATAGGCATTTCAGATATAGGTGTCGATAGGCATTTCAGATATAGGTGTCGATAGGCATTTCAGATATAGGTGTCGATAGGCATTTCAGATATAGGTGTCGATAGGCATTTCAGATATAGGTGTCGATAGGCATTTCAGATATAGGTGTCGATAGGCATTTCAGATATAGGTGCCGATAGGCATTTCAGATATAGGTGCCGATAGGCATTTCAGATATGGTTGCCGATAGGCATTTCAAATATAGGTGCCGATAGGCATTTCAGATATAGTTGCCGATAGGCATTTCATAAATAGGTGCCGATAGGCATTTCAGATATAGGTGCCGATAGGCATTTCAGATATAGGTGTCGATAGGCATTTCAGATATAGGTGTCGATAGGCATTTCAAATATAGGTGCTGATAGGCATTTCAGATATAGGTGTCGATAGGCATTTCAGATATAGGTGTCGATAGGCATTTCAGATATAGGTGTCGATAGGCATTTCAGATATAGGTGTCGATAGGCATTTCAGATATAGGTGTCGATAGGCATTTCAGATATAGGTGCCGATAGGCATTTCAGATATAGTTGCCGATTGGCATTTTAAAAATAGGTGGCGATAGGCATTTCAGATATAGAAGCCGATAGGCATTTTAAATATAGGTGCCGATAGGCATTCCAGATATGGTTGCCGATAGGCATTTCAAATATAGGTGCTGATAGGCGTTTTAGATGTAGTTTCCGATAGGCATTTCAGATATAGGTGTCGATAGGCATTTCAGATATAGGTGTCGATAGGCATTTCAGATATAGGTGTCGATAGGCATTTCAGATATAAGTGTCGATAGGCATTTCAGATATAGGTGTCGATAGGCATTTCAGATATAGGTGTCGATAGGCATTTCAGATATAGGTGTCGATAGGCATTTCAGATATAGGTGTCGATAGGCATTTCAGATATAGGTGCCGATAGGCATTTCAGATATAGTTGCCGATTGGCATTTTAAAAGTAGGTGCCGATAGGCATTTAAGATATAGAAGCCGATAGGCATTTCAAATATAGGTGCCGATAGGCATTCCAGATATGGTTGCCGATAGGCATTTCAAATATAGGTGCTGATAGGCATTTCAGATGTAGTTTCCGATAGGCATTTCAAAAATAGTTGTCGATAGGCATTTCAGATATAGGTGTCGATAAGCATTTCAGATATAGGTGTCGATAGGCATTTCAGATATAGGTGTCGATAGGCATTTCAGATATAGGTGTCGATAGGCATTTCAGATATAGGTGTCGATAGGCATTTCAGATATAGGGGTCGATAGGCATTTCAGATATAGGTGTCGATAGGCATTTCAGATATAGGTGCCGATAGGCATTTCAGATATAGTTGCCGATTGGCATTTTAAAAATAGGTGCCGATAGGCATTTCAGATATAGAAGCCGATAGGCATTTCAAATATAGGTGCCGATAAGCATTCCAGATATGGTTGCCGATAGGCATTTCAAATATAGGTGCTGATAGGCATTTCAGATGTAGTTTCCGATAGGCATTTCAAAAATAGGTGTCGATAGGCATTTCAGATATAAGTGTCGATAGGCATTTCAGATATAGGTGTCGATAGGCATTTCAGATATAGGTGTCGATAGGCATTTCAGATATAGGTGTCAATAGGCATTTCAGATATAGGTGTCGATAGGCATTTCAGATATAGGTGTCGATAGGCATTTCAGATATAGGTGTCGATAGGCATTTCAGATATAGGTGCCGATAGGCATTTCAGATATAGTTGCCGATTGGCATTTTAAAAATAGGTGCCGATAGGCATTTCAGATATAAAAGCCGATAGGCATTTCAAATATAGGTGCCGATAGGCATTCCAGATATGGTTGCCGATAGGCATTTCAAATATAGGTGCTGATAGGCATTTCAGATGTAGTTTCCGATAGGCATTTCAAAAATAGGTGTCGATAAGCATTTCAGATATAGGTGTCGATAGGCATTTCAGATATAGGTGTCGATAGGCATTTCAGATATAGGTGTCGATAGGCATTTCAGATATAGGTGTCGATAGGCATTTCAGATATAGGTGTCGATAGGCATTTCAGATATAGGTGTCGATAGGCATTTCAGATATAGGTGTCGATAGGCATTTCAGATATAAGTGTCGATAGGCATTTCAAATATAGGTGCCGATAGGCATTCCAGATATGGTTGCCGATAGGCATTTCAAATATAGGTGCTGATAGGCATTTCAGATGTAGTTTCCGATAGGCATTTCATAAATAGGTGTCGATAGGCATTTCAGATATAGGTGTCGATAGGCATTTCAGATATAGGTGTTGATAGGCATTTCAGATATAGGTGTCGATAGGCATTTCAGATATAGGTGTCAATAGGCATTTCAGATATAGGTGTCGATAGGCATTTCAGATATAGGTGTCGATAGGCATTTCAGATATAGGTGTCGATAGGCATTTCAGATATAGGTGCCGATAGGCATTTCAGATATAGTTGCCGATTGGCATTTTAAAAATAGGTGCCGATAGGCATTTCAGATATAGAAGCCGATAGGCATTTCAAATATAGGTGCCGATAGGCATTCCAGATATGGTTGCCGATAGGCATTTCAAATATAGGTGCTGATAGGCATTTCAGATGTAGTTTCCGATAGGCATTTCAAAAATCGGTGTCGATAGGCATTTCAGATATAGGTGTCGATAGGCATTTCAGATATAGGTGTCGATAGGCATTTCAGATATAGGTGTCGATAGGCATTTCAGATATAGGTGTCGATAGGCATTTCAGATATAGGTGTCGATAGGCATTTCAGATATAGGTGTCGATAGGCATTTCAGATATAGGTGTCGATAGGCATTTCAGATATAGGTGTCGATAGGCATTTTAGATATAGGTGTCGATAGGCATTTCAGATATAGGTGTCGATAGGCATTTCAGATATAGGTGTCGATAGGCATTTCAGATATAGGTGTCGATAGGCATTTCAGATATAGGTGTCGATAGGCATTTTAGATATAGGTGCCGATAGGCATTTCAGATATAGGTGCCGATAGGCATTTCAGATATAGTTGCCGATTGGCATTTTAAAAATTGGTGCCTATAGGCATTTCAGATATAGAAGCCGATAGGCATTTCAAATATAGGTGCCGATAGGATATCCAGATATGGTTGCCGAAAGGCATTTCAAATATAGGTGCTGATAGGCATTTCAGATGTAGTTTCCGATAGGCATTTCAAAAATAGGTGTCGATAGGCATTTCAGATATAGGTGTCGATAGGCATTTCAGATATAGGTGTCGATAGACATTTCAGATATAGGTGTCGATAGGTATTTCAGATATAGGTGTCGATAGGCATTTCAGATATAGGTGTCGATAGGCATTTCAGATATAGGTGTCGATAGGCATTTCAGATATAGGTGCCGATAGGCATTTCAGATATAGTTGCCGATTGGCATTTTAAAAATAGGTGCCGATAGGCATTTCAGATATAGAAGCCGATAGGCATTTCAACTATAGGTGCCGATAAGCATTCCAGATATGGTTGCCGATAGGCATTTCAAATATAGGTGCTGATAGGCATTTCAGATGTAGTTTCCGATAGGCATTTCAAAAATAGGTGTCGATAGGCATTTCAGATATAGGTGTCGATAGGCATTTCAGATATAGGTGTCGATAGGCATTTCAGATATAGGTGTCGATAGGCATTTCAGATATAGGTGTCGATAGGCATTTAAGATATAGGTGTCGATAGGCATTTCATATATAGGTGTCGATAGGCATTTCAGATATAGGTGTCGATAGGCATTTCAGATATAGGTGTCGATAGGCATTTCAGATATAGGTGTCGATAGGCATTTCAGATATAGGTGTCGATAGGCATTTCAGATATAGGTGTCGATAGGCATTTCAGATATAGGTGTCGATAGGCCTTTCAGATATAGGTGCCGATAGGCATTTCAGATATAGTTGCCGATTGGCATTTTAAAAATAGGTGCCGATAGGCATTTCAGATATAGAAGCCGATAGGCATTTCAAATATAGGTGCCGATAGGCATTCCAGATATGGTTGCCGATAGGCATTTCAAATATAGGTGCTGATAGGCATTTCAGATGTAGTTTCCGATAGGCATTTCAAAAATAGGTGTCGATAGGCATTTCAGATATAGGTGTCGATAGGCATTTCAGATATAGGTGTCGATAGGCATTTCAGATATAGGTGTAGATAGGCATTTTAGATATAGGTGTCGATAGGCATTTCAGATATATGTGTCGATAGGCATTTCAGATATAGGTGTCGATAGGCATTTCAGATATAGGTGTCGATAGGCATTTCAGATATAGGTGTCGATAGGCATTTCAGATATAGGTGCCGATAGGCATTTCAGATATAGTTGCCGATTGGCATTTTAAAAATAGATGCCGATAGGCATTTCAGATATAGAAGCCGATAGGCATTTCAAATATAGGTGCCGATAGGCATTCCAGATATGGTTGCCGATAGGCATTTCAAATATAGGTGCTGATAGGCATTTCAGATGTAGTTTCCGATAGGCATTTCAAAAATAGGTGTCGATAGGCATTTCAGATATAGGTGTCGATAGGCATTTCAGATATAGGTGTCGATAGGCATTTCAGATATAGGTGTCGATAGGCATTTCAGATATAGGTGCCGATAGGCATTTCAGATATAGTTGCCGATTGGCATTTTAAAAATAGGTGCCGATAGGCATTTCAGATATAGAAGCCGATAGGCATTTCAAATATAGGTGCCGATAGGCATTCCAGATATAGTTGCCGATAGGCATTTCAATATAGGTGCTGATAGGCATTTCAGATGTAGTTTCCGATAGGCATTTCAAAAATAGGTGTCGATAGGCATTTCAGATATAGGTGTCGATAGGCATTTCAGATATAGGTGTCGATAGGCATTTCAGATATAGGTGTCAATAAGCATTTCAGATATAGGTGTCGATAGACATTTCAGATATAGGTGTCGATAGGCATTTCAGATAAAGGTGTCGATAGGCATTTCAGATATAGGTGTCGATAGGCATTTCAGATATAGGTGTCGATAGGCATTTCAGATATAGGTGCCGATAGGCATTTCAGATATAGTTGCCGATTGGCATTTTAAAAATAGGTGCCGATAGGCATTTCAGATATAGAAGCCGATAGGCATTTCAAATATAGTTGCCGATAGGTATTCCAGATATGGTTGCCGATAGGCATTTCAAATATAGGTGCTGATAGGCATTTCAGATGTAGTTTCCGATAGGCATTACAAAAATAGGTGTCGATAGGCATTTCAGATATAAGTGTCGATAGGCATTTCAGATATAGGTGTCGATAGGCATTTCAGATATAGGTGTCGATAGGCATTTCAGATATAGGTGTCGATAGGCATTTCAGATATAGGTGTCGATAGGCATTTCAGATATAGGTGTCGATAGGCATTTCAGATATAGGTGTCGATAGGCATTTCAGATATAGGTGCCGATAGGCATTTCAGATATAGTTGCCGATTTGCATTTTAAAAATAGGTGCCGATAGGCATTTCAGATATAGAAGCCGATAGGCATTTCAAATATAGGTGCCGATAGGCATTCCAGATATGGTTGCCGATAGGCATTTCAAATATAGGTGCTGATAGGCATTTCAGATGTAGTTTCCGATAGGCATTTCAAAAATAGGTGTCGACAGGCATTTCAGATATAGGTGTCGATAGGCATTTCAGATATAGGTGTCGATAGGCATTTCAGATATAGGTGTCGATAGGCATTTCAGATATAGGTGTCGATAGGCATTTCAGATATAGGTGCCGATAGGCATTTCAGATATAGTTGCCGATTGGCATTTTAAAAATAGGTGCCGATAGGCATTTCAGATATAGAAGCCGATAGGCATTTCAAATATAGGTGCCGATAGGCATTCCAGATATGGTTGCCGATAGGCATTTCAAATATAGGTGCTGATAGGCATTTCAGATGTAGTTTCCGATAGGCATATCAAAAATAGGTGTCGATAGGCATTTCAGATATAGGAGTCGATAGGCATTTCAGATATAGGTGTCGATAGGCATTTCGGATATAGGTGTCGATAGGCATTTCAGATATAGGTGTCGATAGGCATTTCAGATATAGGTGTCGATAGGCATTTCAGATATAGGTGTCGATAGGCATTTCAGATATAGGTGTCGATAGGCATTTCAGATATAGGTGTCGATAGGCATTTCAGATATAGGTGTCGATAGGCATTTCAGATATAGGTGTCGATAGGCATTTCAGATATAGGTATCGATAGGCATTTCAGATATAGGTGTCGATAGGCATTTTAGATATAGGTGCCGATAGGCATTTCAGATATAGGTGCCGATAGGCATTTCAGATATAGTTGCCGATTGGCATTTTAAAAATAGGTGCCGATAGGCATTTTATATATAGAAGCCGATAGGCATTTCAAATATAGGTGCCGATAGGCATTCCAGATATGTTTGCCGATAGGCATTTCAAATATAGGTGCTGATAGGCATTTCAGATGTAGTTTCCGATAGGCATTTCAAAAATAGGTGTCGATAGGCATTTCAGATATAGGTGTCGATAGGCATTTCAGATATAGGTGTCGATAGGCATTTCAGATATAGGTGTCGATAGGCATTTCAGATATAGGTGTCGATAGGCATTTCAGATATAGGTGCCGATAGGCATTTCAGATATAGTTGCCGATTGGCATTTTAAAAATAGGTGCCGATAGGCATTTCAGATATAGAAGCCGATAGGCATTTCAAATATAGGTGCCGATAGGCATTCCAGATATGGTTGCCGATAGGCATTTCAAATGTAGGTGCTGATAGGCATTTCAGATGTAGTTTCCGATAGGCATTTCAAAAATCGGTGTCGATAGGCATTTCAGATATAGGTGTCGATAGGCATTTCAGATATAGGTGTCGATAGGCATTTCAGATATAGGTGTCGATAGGCATTTCAGATATAGGTGTCGATAGGCATTTCAGATATAGGTGTCGATAGGCATTTCAGATATAGGTGTCGATAGGCCTTTCAGATATAGGTGCCGATAGGCATTTCAGATATAGTTGCCAAATGGCATTTTAAAAATAGGTGCCGATAGGCATTTCAGATATAGAAGCCGATAGGCATTTCAAATATAGGTGCTGATAGGCATTTCAGATGTAGTTTCCGATAGGCATTTCAAAAATAGGTGTCGATAGGCATTTCAGATATAGGTGTCGATAGGCATTTCAGATATAGGTGTCGATAGGCATTTCAGATATAGGTGTCGATAGGCATTTTAGATATAGGTGTCGATAGGCATTTCAGATATAGGTGTCGATAGGCATTTCAGATATAGGTGTCGATAGGCATTTCAGATATAGGTGTCGATAGGCATTTCAGATATAGGTGTCGATAGGCATTTCAGATATAGGTGTCGATAGGCATTTCAGATATAGGTGCCGATAGGCATTTCAGATATAGTTGCCGATTGGCATTTTAAAAATAGGTGCCGATAGGCATTTCAGATATAGAAGCCGATAGGCATTTCAAATATAGGTGCCGATAGGCATTCCAGATATGTTTGCCGATAGGCATTTTAAATATAGGTGCTGATAGGCATTTCAGATGTAGTTTCCGATAGGCATTTTAAAAATAGGTGTCAATAGGCATTTCAGATATAGGTGTCGATAGGCATTTCAGATATAGGTGTCGATAGGCATTTCAGATATAGGTGTCGATAGGCATTTCAGATATAGGTGTCGATAGGCATTTCAGATATAGGTGTCGATAGGCATTTCAGATATAGGTGTCGAAAGGCATTTCAGATATAGGTGCCGATAGGCATTTCAGATATAGTTGCCGATTGGCATTTTAAAAATAGTTGCCGATAGGCATTTCAGATATAGAAGCCGATAGGCATTTCAAATATAGGTGCCGATAGGCATTCCAGATATGGTTGCCGATAGGCATTTCAAATATAGGTGCTGTTAGGCATTCTAGATGTAGTTTCCGATAGGCATTTCAAAAATAGGTGTCGATAGGCATTTCAGATATAGGTGTCGATAGGCATTTCAGATATAGGTGTCGATAGGCATTTCAGATATAGGTGTCGATAGGCATTTCAGATATAGGTGTTGATAGGCATTTCAGATATAGGTGCCGATAGGCATTTCAGATATAGGTGCCGATAGGCATTTCAGATATAGTTGCCGATTGGCATTTTAAAAATAGGTGCCGATAGGCATTTCAGATATAGAAGCCGATAGGCATTTCAAATATAGGTGCTGATAGGCATTCCAGATATGGTTGCCGAAAGGCATTTCAAATATAGGTGCTGATAGGCATTTCAGATGTAGTTTCCGATAGGCATTTCAAAAATAGGTGTCGATAGGCATTTCAGATATAGGTGTCGATAGGCATTTCAGATATAGGTGTCGATAGGCATTTCAGATATAGGTGTCGATAGGCATTTCAGATATAGGTGTCGATAGGCATTTCAGATATAGGTGTCGATAGGCATTTCAGATATAGGTGTCGATAGGCATTTCAGATATAGGTGCCGATAGGCATTTCAGATATAGGTGCCGATAGGCATTTCAGATATAGTTGCCGATTGGCATTTTAAAAATAGGTGCCGATAGGCATTTCAGATATAGAAGCCGATAGGCATTTCAAATATAGGTGCCGATAGGCATTCCAGATATGGTTGCCGATAGGCATTTCAAATATAGGTGCTGATAGGCATTTCAGATGTAGTTTCCGATAGGCATTTCAAAAATAGGTGTCGATAGGCATTTCAGATATAGGTGTCGATAGGCATTTCAGATATAGGTGTCGATAGGCATTTCAGATATAGGTGTCGATAGGCATTTCAGATATAGGTGTCGATAGGCATTTCAGATATAGGTGTCGATAGGCATTTCAGATATAGGTGCCGATAGGCATTTCAGATATAGTTGCCGATTGGCATTTTAAAAATAGGTGCCGATAGGCATTTCAGATATAGAAGCCGATAGGCATTTCAAATATAGGTGCCGATAGGCATTCCAGATATGGTTGCCGATAGGCATTTCAAATATAGGTGCTGATAGGCATTTCAGATGTAGTTTCCGATAGGCATTTCAAAAATAGGTGTCGATAGGCATTTCAGATATAGGTGTCGATAGGCATTTCAGATATAGGTGTCGATAGGCATTTTAGATATAGGTGTCGATAGGCATTTCAGATATAGGTGTCGATAGGCATTTTAGATATAGGTGTCGATAGGCATTTCAGATATAGGTGTCGATAGGCATTTCAGATATAGGTGTCGATAGGCATTTCAGATATAGGTGTCGATAGGCATTTTAGATATAGGTGTCGATAGGCATTTCAGATATAGGTGTCGATAGGCATTTCAGATATAGGTGTCGATAGGCATTTCAGATATAGGTGTCGATAGGCATTTCAGATATAGGTGTCGATAGGCATTTCAGATATAGGTGCCGATAGGCATTTCAGATATAGTTGCCGATTGGCATTTTAAAAATAGGTGCCGATAGGCATTTCAGATATAGAAGCCGATAGGCATTTCAAATATAGGTGCCGATAGGCATTTCAGATATAGAAGCCGATAGGCATTTCAAATATAGGTGCCGATAGGCATTCCAGATATGGTTGCCGATAGGCATTTCAAATATAGGTGCTGATAGGCATTTCAGATGTAGTTTCCGATAGGCATTTCAAAAATAGGTGTCGATAGGCATTTCAGATATAGGTGTCGATAGGCATTTCAGATATAGGTATCGATAGGCATTTCAGATATAGGTGTCGATAGGCATTTCAGATATAGGTGTCGATAGGCATTTCAGATATAGGTGTCGATAGGCATTTCAGATATAGGTGCCGATAGGTATTTCAGATATAGTTGCCGATTGGCATTTTAAAAATAGGTGCCGATAGGCATTTCAGATATAGAAGCAGATAGGCATTTCAAATATAGGTGCCGATAGGCATTGCAGATATGGTTGCCGATAGGCATTTCAAATATAGGTGCTGATAGGCATTTCAGATGTAGTTTCCGATAGGCATTTCAAAAATAGGTGTCGATAGGCATTTCAGATATAGGTGTCGATAGGCATTTCAGATATAGGTGTCGATAGGCATTTCAGATATAGGTGTCGATAGGCATTTAAGATATAGGTGTCGATAGGCATTTCATATATAGGTGTCGATAGGCATTTCAGATATAGGTGTCGATAGGCATTTCAGATATAGGTGTCGATAGGCATTTCAGATATAGGTGTCGATAGGCATTTCAGATATAGGTGTCGATAGGCATTTCAGATATAGGTATCGATAGGCATTTCAGATATAGGTGTCGATAGGCCTTTCAGATATAGGTGCCGATAGGCATTTCAGATATAGTTGCCGATTGGCATTTTAAAAATAGGTGCCGATAGGCATTTCAGATATAGAAGCCGATAGGCATTTCAAATATAGGTGCCGATAGGCATTCCAGATATGGTTGCCGATAGGCATTTCAAATATAGGTGCTGATAGGCATTTCAGATGTAGTTACCGATAGGCATTTCAAAAATAGGTGTCGATAGGCATTTCAGATATAGGTGTCGATAGGCATTTCAGATATAGGTGTCGATAGGCATTTCAGATATAGGTGTAGATAGGCATTTTAGATATAGGTGTCGATAGGCATTTCAGATATAGGTGTCGATAGGCATTTCAGATATAGGTGTCGATAGGCATTTCAGATATAGGTATCGATAGGCATTTCAGATATAGGTGTCGATAGGCATTTCAGATATAGGTGCCGATAGGCATTTCAGATATAGTTGCCGATTGGCATTTTAAAAATAGGTGCCGATAGGCATTTCAGATATAGAAGCCGATAGGCATATCAAATATACGTGCCGATAGGCATTCCAGATATGGTTGCCGATAGGCATTTCAAATATAGGTGCTGATAGGCATTTCAGATGTAGTTTCCGATAGGCATTTCAAAAATAGGTGTCGATAGGCATTTCAGATATAGGTGTCGATAGGCATTTCAGATATAGGTGTCGATAGGCATTTCAGATATAGGTGTCGATAGGCATTTCAGATATAGGTGCCGATAGGCATTTCAGATATAGTTGCCGATTGGCATTTTAAAAATAGGTGCCGATAGGCATTTCAGATATAGAAGCCGATAGGCATTTCAAATATAGGTGCCGATAGGCATTCCAGATATGGTTGCCGATAGGCAATTTAATATAGGTGCTGATAGGCATTTCAGATGTAGTTTCCGATAGGTATTTCAAAAATAGGTGTCGATAGGCATTTCAGATATAGGTGTCGATAGGCATTTCAGATATAGGTGTCGATAGGCATTTCAGATATAGGTGTCGATAAGCATTTCAGATATAGGTGTCGATAGGCATTTCAGATATAGGTGTCGATAGGCATTTCAGATATAGGTGTCGATAGGCATTTCAGATATAGGTGTCGATAGGCATTTCAGATATAGGTGTCGATAGGCATTTCAGATATAGGTGCCGATAGGCATTTCAGATATAGTTGCCGATTGGCATTTTAAAAATAGGTGATGATAGGCATTTCAGATATAGAAGCCGATAGGCATTTCAAATATAGGTGCCGATAGGTATTCCAGATATGGTTGCCGATAGGCATTTCAAATATAGGTGCTGATAGGCATTTCAGATGTAGTTTCCGATAGGCATTACAAAAATAGGTGTCGATAGGCATTTCAGATATAGGTGTCGATAGGCATTTCAGATATAGGTGTCGATAGGCATTTCAGATATAGGTGTCGATATGCATTTCAGATATAGGTGTCGATAGGCATTTCAGATATAGGTGTCGATAGGCATTTCAGATATAGGTGTCGATAGGCATTTCAGATATAGGTGTCGATAGGCATTTCAGATATAGGTGCCGATAGGCATTTCAGATATAGTTGCCGATTGGCATTTTAAAAATAGGTGCCGATAGGCATTTCAGATATAGAAGCCGATAGGCATTTCAAATATAGGTGCCGATAGGCATTCCAGATATGGTTGCCGATAGGCATTTCAAATATAGGTGCTGATAGGCATTTCAGATGTAGTTTCCGATAGGCATTTCAAAAATAGGTGTCGATAGGCATTTCAGATATAGGTGTCGATAGGCATTTCAGATATAGGTGTCGATAGGCATTTCAGATATAGGTGTCGATAGGCATTTCAGATATAGGTGTCGATAGGCATTTCAGATATAGGTGCCGATAGGCATTTCAGATATAGTTGCCGATTGGCATTTTAAAAATAGGTGCCGATAGGCATTTCAGATATAGAAGCCGATAGGCATTTCAAATATAGGTGCCGATAGGCATTCCAGATATGGTTGCCGATAGGCATTTCAAATATAGGTGCTGATAGGCATTTCAGATGTAGTTTCCGATAGGCATATCAAAAATAGGTGTCGATAGGCATTTCAGATATAGGTGTCGATAGGCATTTCAGATATAGGTGTCGATAGGCATTTCGGATATAGGTGTCGATAGGCATTTCAGATATAGGTGTCGATAGGCATTTCAGATATAGGTGTCGATAGGCATTTCAGATACAGGTGTCGATAGGCATTTCAGATATTGGTGTCGATAGGCATTTCAGATAAAGGTGTCGATAGGCATTTCAGATATAGGTGTCGATAGGCATTTCAGATATAGGTGTCGATAGGCATTTCAGATATAGGTGCCGATAGGCATTTCAGATATAGAAGCCGATAGGCATTTCAAATAGAGGTGCCGATAGGCATTCCAGATATGGTTGCCGATAGGCATTTCAAATATAGGTGCTGATAGGCATTTCAGATGTAGTTTCCGATAGGCATTTCAAAAATATGTGTCGATAGGCATTTCAGATATAGGTGTCGATAGGCATTTCAGATATAGGTGTCGATAGGCATTTCAGATATAGGTGTCGATAGGCATTTCAGATATAGGTGTCGATAGGCATTTCAGATATAGGTGTCGATAGGCATTTCAGATATAGGTGTCGATAGGCATTTCAGATATAGGTGTCGATAGGCATTTCAGATATAGGTGCCGATAGGCATTTCAGATATAGGTGTCGATAGGCATTTCAGATATAGGTGTCGATAGGCATTTCAGATATAGGTGTCGATAGGCATTTCAGATATAGGTGTCGATAGGCATTTCAGATATAGGTGCCGATAGGCATTTCAGATATAGGTGCCAATAGGCATTTCAGATATAGTTGCCGATTGGCATTTTAAAAATAGGTGCCGATAGGCATTTTATATATAGAAGCCGATAGGCATTTCAAATATAGGTGCCGATAGGCATTCCAGATATGGTTGCCGATAGGCATTTCAAATATAGGTGCTGATAGGCATTTCAGATGTAGTTTCCGATAGGCATTACAAAAATAGGTGTCGATAGGCATTTCAGATATAGGTGTCGATAGGCATTTCAGATATAGGTGTCGATAGGCATTTCAGATATAGGTGTCGATAGGCATTTCAGATATAGGTGTCGATAGGCATTTCAGATATAGGTGTCGATAGGCATTTCAGATATAGGTGTCGATAGGCATTTCAGATATAGGTGCCGATAGGCATTTCAGATATAGTTGCCGATTGGCATTTTAAAAATAGGTGCCGATAGGCATTTCAGATATAGAAGCCGATAGGCATTTCAAATATAGGTGCCGATAGGCATTCCAGATATGTTTGCCGATAGGCATTTCAAATATAGGTGCTGATAGGCATTTCAGATGTAGTTTCCGATAGGCATTTCAAAAATCGGTGTCGATAGGCATTTCAGATATAGGTGTCGATAGGCATTTCAGATATAGGTGTCGATAGGCATTTCAGATATAGGTGTCGATAGGCATTTCAAATATAGGTGTCGATAGGCATTTCAGATATAGGTGTCGATAGGCATTTCAGATATAGGTGTCGATAGGCCTTTCAGATATAGGTGCCGATAGGCATTTCAGATATAGTTGCCGATTGGCATTTTAAAAATAGGTGCCGATAGGCATTTCAGATATAGAAGCCGATAGGCATTTCAAATATAGGTGCCGATAGGCATTCCAGATATGGTTGCCGATAGGCATTTCAAATATAGGTGCTGATAGGCATTTCAGATGTAGTTTCCGATAGGCATATCAAAAATAGGTGTCGATAGGCATTTCAGATATAGGTGTCGATAGGCATTTCAGATATAGGTGTCTATAGGCATTTCGGATATAGGTGTCGATAGGCATTTCAGATATAGGTGTCGATAGGCATTTCAGATATAGGTGTCGATAGGCATTTCAGATACAGGTGTCGATAGGCATTTCAGATATAGGTGTCGATAGGCATTTCAGATAAAGGTGTCGATAGGCATTTCAGATATAGGTGTCGATAGGCATTTCAGATATAGGTGTCGATAGGCATTTCAGATATAGGTGTCGATAGGCATTTCAAATATAGGTGTCGATAGGCATTTCAGATATAGGTGTCGATAGGCATTTCAAATATAGGTGTCGATAGGCATTTCAGATATAGGTGTCGATAGGCATTTCAGATATAGGTGTCGATAGGCATTTCAGATATAGGTGTCGATAGGCATTTCAGATATAGGTGTCGATAGGCATTTCAGATATAGGTGTCGATAGGCATTTCAGATATAGGTGTCGATAGGCATTTCAAATATAGGTGTCGATAGGCATTTCAGATATAGGTGTCGATAGGCATTTCAGATATAGGTGTCGATAGGCATTTCAGATATAGGTGTCGATAGGCATTTCAGATATAGGTGTCGATAGGCATTTCAGATATAGGTGCCGATAGGCATTTCAGATATAGTTGCCGATTGGCATTTTAAAAATAGGTGCCGATAGGCATTTCAGATATAGAAGCCGATAGGCATTTCAAATATAGGTGCCGATAGGCATTCCAGATATGGTTGCCGATAGGCATTTCAAATATAGGTGCTGATAGGCATTTCAGATGTAGTTTCCGATAGGCATTTCAAAAATAGGTGTCGATAGGCATTTCAGATATAGGTGTCGATAGGCATTTCAGATATAGGTATCGATAGGCATTTCAGATATAGGTGTCGATAGGCATTTCAGATATAGGTGTCGATAGGCATTTCAGATATAGGTGTCGATAGGCATTTCAGATATAGGTGTCGATAGGCATTTCAGATATAGGTGTCGATAGGCATTTCAGATATAGGTGTCGATAGGCATTTCAGATATAGGTGCCGATAGGCATTTCAGATATAGTTGCCGATTGGCATTTTAAAAATAGGTGCCGATAGGCATTTCAGATATAGAAGCCGATAAGCATTTCAAATATAGGTGCCGATAGGCATTCCAGATATGGTTGCCGATAGGCATTTCAAATATAGGTGCTGATAGGCATTTCAGATGTAGTTTCCGATAGGCATTTTAAAAATAGGTGTAGATAGGCATTTCAGATATAGGTGTCGATAGGCATTTCAGATATAGGTGTCGATAGGCATTTCAGATATAGGTGTCGATAGGCATTTCAGATATAGGTGTCGATAGGCATTTCAGATATAAGTGTCGATAGGCATTTCAGATATAGGTGCCGATAGGCATTTCAGATATAGTTGCCGATAGGCATTTTAAAAATAGGTGCCGATAGGCATTTCAGATATAGAAGCCGATAGGCATTTCAAATATAGGTGCCGATAGGCATTCCAGATATGGTTGCGATAGGCATTTCAAATATAGGTGCTGATAGGCATTTCAGATGTAGTTTCCGATAGGCATTTCAAAAATAGGTGTCGATAGGCATTTCAGATATAGGTGTCGATAGGCATTTCAGATATAGGTGTCGATAGGCATTTCAGATATAGGTGTCGATAGGCATTTCAGATATAGGTGTCGATAGGCATTTAAGATATAGGTGTCGATAGGCATTTCAGATATAGGTGTCGATAGGCATTTCAGATATAGGTGTCGATAGGCATTTAAGATATAGGTGTCGATAGGCATTTCAGATATAGGTGCCGATAGGCATTTCAGATATAGGTGCCGATAGGCATTTCAGATATAGTTGCCGATTGGCATTTTAAAAATAGGTGCCGATAGGTATTTCAGATATAGAAGCCGATAGGCATTTCAAATATAGGTGCCGATAGGCATTCCAGATATGGTTGCCGAAAGGCATTTCAAATATAGGTGCTGATAGGCATTTCAGATGTAGTTTCCGATAGGCATTTCAAAAATAGGTGTCGATAGGCATTTCAGATATAGGTGTCGATAGGCATTTCAGATATAGGTGTCGATAGGCATTTCAGATATAGGTGTCGATAGGCATTTCAGATATAGGTGTCGATAGGCATTTCAGATATAGGTGTCGATAGGCATTTCAGATATAGGTGTCGATAGGCATTTCAGATATAGGTGTCGACAGGCATTTCAGATATAGGTGCCGATAGGCATTTCAGATATAGTTGC
This sequence comes from Venustoraphidia nigricollis, assembly GCA_034508555.1. NCBI lineage: Eukaryota > Metazoa > Arthropoda > Insecta > Raphidioptera > Raphidiidae > Venustoraphidia > Venustoraphidia nigricollis. Next base: position 16,650 of record JAVRKA010000462.1, read on the forward strand.
CGATTGGCATTTTAAAAATAGGTGCCGATAGGCATTTCAGATATAGAAGCCGATAGGCATTTCAAATATAGGTGCCGATAGGCATTCCAGATATGGTTGCCGATAGGCATTTCAAATATAGGTGCTGATAGGCATTTCAGATGTAGTTTCCGATAGGCATTTCAAAAATAGGTGTCGATAGGCATTTCAGATATAGGTGTCGATAGGCATTTCAGATATAGGTGTCGATAGGCATTTCAGATATAGGTGTCGATAGGCATTTCAGATATAGGTGTCGATAGGCATTTAAGATATAGGTGTCGATAGGCATTTCATATATAGGTGTCGATAGGCATTTCAGATATAGGTGTCGATAGGCATTTCAGATATAGGTGTCGATAGGCATTTCAGATATAGGTGTCGATAGGCATTTCAGATATAGGTGTCGATAGGCATTTCAGATATAGGTGTCGATAGGCATTTCAGATATAGGTGCCGATAGGCATTTCAGATATAGGTGCCGATAGGCATTTCAGATATAGTTGCCAATTGGCATTTTAAAAATAGGTGCCGATAGGCATTTCAGATATAGAAGCCGATAGGCATTTCAAATATAGGTGCCGATAGGCATTCCAGATATGGTTGCCGATAGGCATTTCAAATATAGGTGCTGATAGGCATTTCAGATGTAGTTTCCGATAGGCATTTCAAAAATAGGTGTCGATAGGCATTTTAGATATAGGTGTCGATAGGCATTTCAGATATAGGTGTCGATAGGCATTTCAGATATAGGTGTAGATAGGCATTTTAGATATAGGTGTCGATAGGCATTTCAGATATAGGTGTCGATAGGCATTTCAGATATAGGTGTCGATAGGCATTTCAGATATAGGTGTCGATAGGCATTTCAGATATAGGTGTCGATAGGCATTTCTGATATAGGTGCCGATAGGCATTTCAGATATAGTTGCCGATTGGCATTTTAAAAATAGGTGCCGATAGGCATTTCAGATATAGAAGCCGATAGGCATATCAAATATAGGTGCCGATAGGCATTCCAGATATGGTTGCCGATAGGCATTTCAAATATAGGTGCTGATAGGCATTTCAGATGTAGTTTCCGATAGGCATTTCAAAAATAGGTGTCGATAGGCATTTCAGATATAGGTGTCGATAGGCATTTCAGATATAGGTGTCGATAGGCATTTCAGATATAGGTGTCGATAGGCATTTCAGATATAGGTGCCGATAGGCATTTCAGATATAGTTGCCGATTGGCATTTTAAAAATAGGTGCCGATAGGCCTTTCAGATATAGAAGCCGATAGGCATTTCAAATATAGGTGCCGATAGGCATTCCAGATATGGTTGCCGATAGGCATTTAAATATAGGTGCTGATAGGCATTTCAGATGTAGTTTCCGATAGGCATTTCAAAAATAGGTGTCGATAGGCATTTCAGATATAGGTGTCGATAGGCATTTCAGATATAGGTGTCGATAGGCATTTCAGATATAGGTGTCGATAAGCATTTCAGATATAGGTGTCGATAGGCATTTCAGATATAGGTGTCGATAGGCATTTCAGATATAGGTGTCGATAGGCATTTCAGATATAGGTGTCGATAGGCATTTCAGATATAGGTGTCGATAGGCATTTCAGATATAGGTGCCGATAGGCATTTCAGATATAGTTGCCGATTGGCATTTTAAAAATAGGTGATGATAGGCATTTCAGATATAGAAGCCGATAGGCATTTCAAATATAGGTGCCGATAGGTATTCCAGATATGATTGCCGATAGGCATTTCAAATATAGGTGCTGATAGGCATTTCAGATGTAGTTTCCGATAGGCATTACAAAAATAGGTGTCGATAGGCATTTCAGATATAGGTGTCGATAGGCATTTCAGATATAGGTGTCGATGGGCATTTCAGATATAGGTGTCGATAGGCATTTCAGATATAGGTGTCGATATGCATTTCAGATATAGGTGTCGATAGGCATTTCAGATATAGGTGTCGATAGGCATTTCAGATATAGGTGTCGATAGGCATTTCAGATATAGGTGTCGATAGGCATTTCAGATATAGGTGCCGATAGGCATTTCAGATATAGTTGCCGATTGGCATTTTAAAAATAGGTGCCGATAGGCATTTCAGATATAGAAGCCGATAGGCATTTCAAATATAGGTGCCGATAGGCATTCCAGATATGGTTGCCGATAGGCATTTCAAATATAGGTGCTGATAGGCATTTCAGATGTAGTTTTCGATAGGCATTTCAAAAATAGGTGTCGATAGGCATTTCAGATATAGATGTCGATAGGCATTTCAGATATAGGTGTCGATAGGCATTTCAGATATAGGTGTCGATAGGCATTTCAGATATAGGTGTCGATAGGCATTTCAGATATAGGTGCCGATAGGCATTTCAGATATAGTTGCCGATTGGCATTTTAAAAATAGGTGCCGATAGGCATTTCAGATATAGAAGCCGATAGGCATTTCAAATATAGGTGCCGATAGGCATTCCAGATATGGTTGCCGATAGGCATTTCAAATATAGGTGCTGATAGGCATTTCAGATGTAGTTTCCGATAGGCATATCAAAAATAGGTGTCGATAGGCATTTCAGATATAGGTGTCGATAGGCATTTCAGATATAGGTGTCGATAGGCATTTCGGATATAGGTGTCGATAGGCATTTCAGATATAGGTGTCGATAGGCATTTCAGATATAGGTGTCGATAGGCATTTCAGATATAGGTGTCGATAGGCATTTCAGATATAGGTGTCGATAGGCATTTCAGATAAAGGTGTCGATAGGCATTTCAGATATAGGTGTCGATAAGCATTTCAGATATAGGTGTCGATAGGCATTTCAGATATAGGTGCCGATAGGCATTTCAGATATAGAAGCCGATAGGCATTTCAAATAGAGGTGCCGATAGGCATTCCAGATATGGTTGCCGATAGGCATTTCAAATATAGGTGCTGATAGGCATTTCAGATGTAGTTTCCGATAGGCATTTCAAAAATATGTGTCGATAGGCATTTCAGATATAGGTGTCGATAGGCATTTCAGATATAGGTGTCGATAGGCATTTCAGATATAGGTGTCGATAGGCATTTCAGATATAGGTGTCGATAGGCATTTCAGATATAGGTGTCGATAGGCATTTCAGATATAGGTGTCGATAGGCATTTCAGATATAGGTGTCGATAGGCATTTCAGATATAGGTGCCGATAGGCATTTCAGATATAGGTGTCGATAGGCATTTCAGATATAGGTGTCGATAGGCATTTCAGGTATAGGTGTCGATAGGCATTTCAGATATAGGTGTCGATAGGCATTTCAGATATAGGTGCCGATAGGTATTTCAGATATAGGTGCCGATAGGCATTTCAGATATAGTTGCCGATTGGCATTTTAATAATAGGTGCCGATAGGCATTTTATATATAGAAGCCGATAGGCATTTCAAATATAGGTGCCGATAGGCATTCCAGATATGGTTGCCGATAGGCATTTCAAATATAGGTGCTGATAGGCATTTCAGATGTAGTTTCCGATAGGCATTACAAAAATAGGTGTCGATAGGCATTTCAGATATAGGTGTCGATAGGCATTTCAGATATAGGTGTCGATAGGCATTTCAGATATAGGTGTCGATAGGCATTTCAGATATAGGTGTCGATAGGCATTTCAGATATAGGTGTCGATAGGCATTTCAGATATAGGTGCCGATAGGCATTTCAGATATAGTTGCCGATTGGCATTTTAAAAATAGGTGCCGATAGGCATTTCAGATATAGAAGCCGATAGGCATTTCAAATATAGGTGCCGATAGGCATTCCAGATATGTTTGCCGATAGGCATTTCAAATATAGGTGCTGATAGGCATTTCAGATGTAGTTTCCGATAGGCATTTCAAAAATCGGTGTCGATAGGCATTTCAGATATAGGTGTCGATAGGCATTTCAGATATAGGTGTCGATAGGCAATTCAGATATAGGTGTCGATAGGCATTTCAGATATAAGTGTCGATAGGCATTTCAGATATAGGTGTCGATAGGCATTTCAGATATAGGTGTCGATAGGCATTTCAGATATAGGTGTCGATAGGCATTTCAGATATAGGTGTCGATAGGCATTTCAGATATAGGTGTCGATAGGCATTTCAGATATAGGTGTCGATAGGCATTTCAGATATAGGTGCCGATAGGCATTTCAGATATAGTTGCCGATTGGCATTTTAAAAATAGGTGCCGATAGGCATTTCAGATATAGAAGCCGATAGGCATTTCAAATATAGGTGCCGATAGGCATTCCAGATATGGTTGCCGATAGGCATTTCAAATATAGGTGCTGATAGGCATTTCAGATGTAGTTTCCGATAGGCATTTCAAAAATAGGTGTCGATAGGCATTTCAGATATAGGTGTCGATAGGCATTTCAGATATAGGTGTCGATAGGCATTTCAGATATAGGTGTCGATAGGCATTTTAGATATAGGTGTCGATAGGCATTTCAGATATAGGTGTCGATAGGCATTTCAGATATAGGTGTCGATAGGCATTTCAGATATAGGTGTCGATAGGCATTTCAGATATAGGTGTCGATAGGCATTTCAGATATAGGTGCCGATAGGCATTTCAGATATAGTTGCCGATTGGCATTTTAAAAATAGGTGCCGATAGGCATTTCAGATATAGAAGCCGATAGGCATTTCAAATATAGGTGCCGATAGGCATTCCAGATATGGTTGCCGATAGGCATTTCAAATATAGGTGCTGATAGGCATTTCAGATGTAGTTTCCGATAGGCATTTCAAAAATAGGTGTCGATAGGCATTTCAGATATAGGTGTCGATAGGCATTTCAGATATAGGTATCGATAGGCATTTCAGATATAGGTGTCGATAGGCATTTCAGATATAGGTGTCGATAGGCATTTCAGATATAGGTGTCGATAGGCATTTCAGATATAGGTGCCGATAGGTATTTCAGATATAGTTGCCGATTGGCATTTTAAAAATAGGTGCCGATAGGCATTTCAGATATAGAAGCAGATAGGCATTTCAAATATAGGTGCCGATAGGCATTGCAGATATGGTTGCCGATAGGCATTTCAAATATAGGTGCTGATAGGCATTTCAGATGTAGTTTCCGATAGGCATTTCAAAAATAGGTGTCGATAGGCATTTCAGATATAGGTGTCGATAGGCATTTCAGATATAGGTGTCGATAGGCATTTCAAATATAGGTGCCGATAGGCATTTCAGATATAGTTGCCGATTGGCATTTTAAAAATAGGTGCCGATAGGCATTTCAGATATAGAAGCCGATAGGCATTTCAAATATAGGTGCCGATAGGCATTCCAGATATGGTTGCCGATAGGCATTTCAAATATAGGTGCTGATAGGCATTTCAGATGTAGTTTCTGATAGGCATATCAAAAATAGGTGTCGATAGGCATTTCAGATATAGGTGTCGATAGGCATTTCAGATATAGGTGTCGATAGGCATTTCGGATATAGGTGTCGATAGGCATTTCAGATATAGGTGTCGATAGGCATTTCAGATATAGGTGTCGATAGGCATTTCAGATATAGGTGTCGATAGGCATTTCAGATATAGGTGTCGATAGGCATTTCAGATATAGGTGTCGATAGGCATTTCAGATATAGGTGCCGATAGGCATTTCAGATATAGAAGCCGATAGGCATTTCAAATAGAGGTGCCGATAGGCATTCCAGATATGGTTGCCGATTGGCATTTCAAATATAGGTGCTGATAGGCATTTCAGATGTAGTTTCCGATAGGCATTTCAAAAATAGGTGTCGATAGGCATTTCAGATATAGGTGTCGATAGGCATTTCAGATATAGGTGTCGATAGGCATTTCAGATATAGGTGTCGATAGGCATTTCAGATATAGGTGTCGATAGGCATTTCAGATATAGGTGTCGATAGGCATTTCAGATATAGGTGTCGATAGGCATTTCAGATATAGGTGTCGATAGGCATTTCAGATATAGGTGTCGATAGGCCTTTCAGATATAGGTGCCGATAGGCATTTCAGATATAGTTGCCAAATGGCATTTTAAAAATAGGTGCCGATAGGCATTTCAGATATAGTTGCCGATTGGCATTTTAAAAATAGGTGCCGATAGGCATTTTATATATAGAAGCCGATAGGCATTTCAAATATAGGTGCCGATAGGCATTCCAGATATGGTTGCCGATAGGCATTTCAAATATAGGTGCTGATAGGCATTTCAGATGTAATTTCCGATAGGCATTTCAAAAATAGGTGTCGATAGGCATTTCAGATATAGGTGTCGATAGGCATTTCAGATATAGGTGTCGATAGGCATTTCAGATATTGGTGTCGATAGGCATTTCAGATATAGGTGTCGATAGGCATTTCAGATATAGGTGTCGATAGGCATTTCAGATATAGGTGTCGATAGGCCTTTCAGATATAGGCGCCGATAGGCATTTCAGATAAAGTTGCCAAATGGCATTTTAAAAATAGGTGCCGATAGGCATTTCAGATATAGAAGCCGATAGGCATTTCAAATATAGGTGCCGATAGGCATTCCAGATATGGTTGCCGATAGGCATTTCAAATATAGGTGCTGATAGGCATTTCAGATGTAGTTTCCGATAGGCATTTCAAAAATAGGTGTCGATAGGCATTTCAGATATAGGTGTCGATAGGCATTTCAGATATATGTGTCGATAGGCATTTCAGATATAGGTGTCGATAGGCATTTCAGATATAGGTGTCGATAGGCATTTCAGATATAGGTGTCGATAGGCATTTCAGATATAGGTGTCGATAGGCATTTCAGATATAGGTGCCGATAGGCATTTCAGATATAGAAGCCGATAGGCATTTCAAATAGAGGTGCCGATAGGCATTCCAGATATGGTTGCCGATAGGCATTTCAAATATAGGTGCTGATAGGCATTTCAGATGTAGTTTCCGATAGGCATTTCAAAAATAGGTGTCGATAGGCATTTCAGATATAGGTGTCGATAGGCATTTCAGATATAGGTGTCGATAGGCATTTCAGATATAGGTGTCGATAGGCATTTCAGATATAGGTGTCGATAGGCATTTCAGATATAGGTGTCGATAGGCATTTCAGATATAGGTGTCGATAGGCATTTCAGATATAGGTGTCGATAGGCATTTCAAATATAGGTGCCGATAGGCATTTCAGATATAGGTGTCGATAGGCATTTCAGATATAGGTGTCGATAGGCATTTCAGATATAGGTGTCGATAGGCATTTCAGATATAGGTGTCGATAGGCATTTCAGATATAGGTGCCAATAGGCATTTCAGATATAGGTGCCGATAGGCATTTCAGATATAGTTGCCGATTGGCATTTTAAAAATAGGTGCCGATAGGCATTTTATATATAGAAGCCGATAGGCATTTCAAATATAGGTGCCGATAGGCATTCCAGATATGGTTGCCGATAGGCATTTCAAATATAGGTGCTGATAGGCATTTCAGATGTAGTTTCCGATAGGCATTTCAAAAATAGGTGTCGATAGGCATTTCAGATATAGGTGTCGATAGGCATTTCAGATATAGGTGTCGATAGGCATTTCAGATATAGGTGTCGATAGGCATTTCAGATATAGGTGTCGATAGGCATTTCAGACATAGGTGTCGATAGGCATTTCAGATATAGGTGCCGATAGGCATTTCAGATATAGTTGCCGATTGGCATTTTAAAAATAGGTGCCGATAGGCATTTCAGATATAGATGCCGATAGGCATTTCAAATATAGGTGCCGATAGGCATTCCAGATATGGTTGCCGATAGGCATTTCAAATATAGGTGCTGATAGGCATTTCAGATGTAGTTTCCGATAGGCATTTCAAAAATCGGTGTCGATAGGCATTTCAGATATAGGTGTCGATAGGCATTTCAGATATAGGTGTCGATAGGCATTTCAGATATAGGTGTCGATAGGCATTTCAGATATAGGTGTCGATAGGCATTTCAGATATAGGTGTCGATAGGCATTTCAGATATAGGTGTCGATAGGCCTTTCAGATATAGGTGCCGATAGGAATTTCAGATATAGTTGCCAAATAGCATTTTAAAAATAGGTGCCGATAGGCATTTCAGATATAGAAGCCGATAGGCATTTCAAATATAGGTGCCGATAGGCATTCCAGATATGGTTGCCGATAGGCATTTCAAATATAGGTGCTGATAGGCATTTCAGATGTAGTTTCCGATAGGCATTTCAAAAATAGGTGTCGATAGGCATTTCAGATATAGGTGTCGATAGGCATTTCAGATATAGGTGTCGATAGGCATTTCAGATATAGGTGTCGATAGGCATTTTAGATATAGGTGTCGATAGGCATTTCAGATATAGGTGTCGATAGGCATTTCAGATATAGGTGCCGATAGGTATTTCAGATATAGTTGCCGATTGGCATTTTAAAAATAGGTGCCGATAGGCATTTCAGATATAGAAGCAGATAGGCATTTCAAATATAGGTGCCGATAGGCATTGCAGATATGGTTGCCGATAGGCATTTCAAATATAGGTGCTGATAGGCATTTCAGATGTAGTTTCCGATAGGCATTTCAAAAATAGGTGTCGATAGGCATTTCAGATATAGGTGTCGATAGGCATTTCAGATATAGGTATCGATAGGCATTTCAGATATAGGTGTCGATAGGCATTTCAGATATAGGTGTCGATAGGCATTTCGGATATAGGTGTCGATAGGCATTTCAGATATAGGTGTCGATAGGCATTTCACATATAGGTGTCGATAGGCATTTCAGATATAGGTGTCGATAGGCATTTCAGATATAGGTGCCGATAGGCATATCAGATATTGTTGCCGATTGGCATTTTAAAAATAGGTGCCGATAGGCATTTCAGATATAGAAGCCGATAGGCATTTCAAATATAGGTGCCGATAGGCATTCTAGATATGGTTGCCGATAGGCATTTCAAATATAGGTGCTGATAGGCATTTCAGATGTAGTTTCCGATAGGCATTTTAAAAATAGGTGTCGATAGGCATTTCAGATATAGGTGTCGATAGGCATTTCAGACATAGGTGTCGATAGGCATTTCAGATATAAGTGTCGATAGGCATTTCAGATATAGGTGTCGATAGGCATTTCAGATATAGGTGTCGATAGGCATTTCAGATATAGGTGTCGATAGGCATTTCAGATATAGGTGTCGATAGGCATTTCAGATATAGGTGCCGATAGGCATTTCAGACATAGTTGCCGATTGGCATTTTAAAAATAGGTGCCGATAGGCATTTCAGATATAGAAGCCGATAGGCATTTCAAATATAGGTGCCGATAGGCATTCCAGATATGGTTGCCGATAGGCATTTCAAATATAGGTGCTGATAGGCATTTCAGATGTAGTTTCCGATAGGCATTTCAAAAATAGGTGTCGATAGGCATTTCAGATATAGGTGTCGATAGGCATTTCAGATATAGGTGTCAATAGGCATTTCAGATATAGGTGTCGATAGGCATTTCAGATATAGGTGTCGATAGGCATTTCAGATATAGGTGTCGATAGGCATTTCAGATATAGGTGTCGATAGGCATTTCAGATAAAGGTGTCGATAGGCATTTCAGATATAGGTGTCGATAGGCATTTCAGATATAGGTGCCGATAGGCATTTCAGATATAGGTGCCGATAGGCATTTCAGATATAGGTGTCGATAGGCATTTCAGATATAGGTGTCGATAGGCATTTCAGATAAAGGTGTCGATAGGCATTTCAGATATAGGTGTCGATAGGCATTTCAGATATAGGTGTCGATAGGCATTTCAGATATAGGTGTCGATAGGCATTTCAGATATAGGTGCCGATAGGCATTTCAGATATAGTTGCCGATTGGCATTTTAAAAATAGGTGCCGATAGGCATTTCAGATATAGAAGCCGAAAGGCATTTCAAATATAGGTGCCGATAGGCATTCCAGATATGGTTGCCGATAGGCATTTCAAATATAGGTGCTGATAGGCATTTCAGATGTAGTTTCCGATAGGCATTTTAAAAATAGGTGTCGATAGGCATTTCAGATATAGGTGTCGATAGGCATTTCAGATATAGGTGTCGATAGGCATTTCAGATATAGGTGTCGATAGGCATTTCAGATATAGGTGTCGATAGGCATTTCAGATATAGGTGTCGATAGGCATTTCAGATATAGGTGTCGATAGGCATTTCAGATATAGGTGCCGATAGGCATTTCAGATATAGTTGCCGATTGGCATTTTAAAAATAGGTGCCGATAGGCATTTCAGATATAGAAGCCGATAGGCATTTCAAATATAGGTGCCGATAGGCATTCCAGATATGGTTGCCGATAGGCATTTCAAATATAGGTGCTGATAGGCATTTCAGATGTAGTTTCCGATAGGCATTTCAAAAATAGGTGTCGATAGGCATTTCAGATATAGGTGTCGATAGGCATTTCAGATATAGGTGTCAATAGGCATTTCAGATATAGATGTCGATAGGCATTTCAGATATAGGTGTCGATAGGCATTTCAGATATAAGTGTCGATAGGCATTTCAGATATAGGTGTCGATAGGCATTTCAGATAAAGGTGTCGATAGGCATTATAGATATAGGTGTCGATAGGCATTTCAGATATAGGTGCCGATAGGCATTTCAGATATAGGTGCCGATAGGCATTTCAGATATAGTTGCCGATTGGCATTTTAAAAATAGGTGCCGATAGGCATTTCAGATATAGAAGCCGATAGGCATTTCAAATATAGGTGCCGATAGGCATTCCAGATATGGTTGCCGAAAGGCATTTCAAATATAGGTGCTGATAGGCATTTCAGATGTAGTTTCCGATAGGCATTTCAAAAATAGGTGTCGATAGGCATTTCAGATATAGGTGTCGATAGGCATTTCAGATATAGGTGTCGATAGGCATTTCAGATATGGTTGCCGATAGGCATTTCAAATATAGGTGCTGATAGGCATTTCAGATGTAGTTTCCGATAGGCATTTCAAAAATAGGTGTCGATAGGCATTTCAGATATAGGTGTCGATAGGCATTTCAGATATAGGTGTCGATAGGCATTTCAGATATAGGTGTCGATAGGCATTTCAGATATAGGTGTCGATAGGCATTTCAGATATAGGTGTCGATAGGCATTTCAGATATAGGTGTCGATAGGCATTTCAGATATACTTGTCGATAGGCATTTCAGATATAGGTGTCGATAGGCATTTCAGATATAGGTGCCGATAGGCATTTCAGATATAGTTGCCGATTGGCATTTTAAAAATAGGTGCCGATAGGCATTTCAGATATAGAAGCCGATAGGCATTTCAAATATAGGTGCCGATAGGTATTCCAGATATGGTTGCCGATAGGCATTTCAAATATAGGTGCTGATAGGCATTTCAGATGTAGTTTCTGATAGGCATTACAAAAATAGGTGTCGATAGGCATTTCAGATATTGGTGTCGATAGGCATTTCAGATATAGGTGTCGATAGGCATTTCAGATATAGGTGTCGATAGGCATTTCAGATATAGGTGTCGATAGGCATTTCAGATATAGGTGTCGATAGGCATTTCAGATATAGGTGTCGATAGGCATTTCAGATATAGGTGTCGATAGGCATTTCAGATATAGGTGCCGATAGGCATTTCAGATATAGTTGCCGATTGGCATTTTAAAAATAGGTGCCGATAGGCATTTCAGATATAGAAGCCGATAGGCATTTCAAATATAGGTGTCGATAGGCATTCCAGATATGGTTGCCGATAGGCATTTCAAATATAGGTGCTGATAGGCATTTCAGATGTAGTTTCCGATAGGCATTTCAAAAATAGGTGTCGATAGGCATTTCAGATATAGGTGTCGATAGGCATTTCAGATATAGGTGTCGATAGGCATTTCAGATATAGGTGTCGATAGGCATTTCAGATATAGGTGTCGATAGGCATTTCAGATATAGGTGCCGATAGGCATTTCAGATATAGTTGCCGATTGGCATTTTAAAAATAGGTGCCGATAGGCATTTCAGATATAGAAGCCGATAGGCATTTCAAATATAGGTGCCGATAGGCATTCCAAATATAGTTGCCGATAGGCATTTCAAATATAGGTGCTGATAGGCATTTCAGATGTAGTTTCCGATAGGTATATCAAAAATAGGTGTCGATAGGCATTTCAGATATAGGTGTCGATAGGCATTTCAGATATAGGTGTCGATAGGCTTTTCGGATATAGGTGTCGATAGGCATTTCAGATATAGGTGTCGATAGGCATTTCAGATATAGGTGTCGATAGGCATTTTAGATATAGGTGTCGATAGGCATTTCAGATATAGGTGTCGATAGGCATTTCAGATATAGGTGTCGATAGGCATTTCAGATATAGGTGTCGATAGGCATTTCAGATATAGGTGTCGATAGGCATTTCAGATATAGGTGTCGATAGGCATTTCAGATATAGGTGCCGATAGGCATTTCAGATATAGAAGCCGATAGGCATTTCAAATAGAGGTGCCGATAGGCATTCCAGATATGGTTGCCGATAGGCATTTCAAATATAGGTGCTGATAGGCATTTCAGATGTAGTTTCCGATAGGCATTTCAAAAATATGTGTCGATAGGCATTTCAGATATAGGTGTCGATAGGCATTTCAGATATAGGTGTCGATAGGCATTTCAGATATAGGTGTCGATAGGCATTTCAGATATAGGTGTCGATAGGCATTTCAGATATAGGTGTCGATAGGCATTTCAGATATAGGTGTCGATAGGCATTTCAGATATAGGTGTCGATAGGCATTTCAGATATAGGTGCCGATAGGCATTTCAGATATAGGTGTCGATAGGCATTTCAGATATAGTTGCCGATTGGCATTTTAAAAATAGGTGCCGATAGGCATTTCAGATATAGAAGCCGATAGGCATTTCAAATATAGGTGCCGATAGGCATTCCAGATATGGTTGCCGATAGGCATTTCAAATATAGGTGCTGATAGGCATTTCAGATGTAGTTTCCGATAGGCATTTCAAAAATCGGTGTCGATAGGCATTTCAGATATAGGTGTCGATAGGCATTTCAGATATAGGTGTCGATAGGCATTTCAGATATAGGTGTCGATAGGCATTTCAGATATAGGTGTCGATAGGCATTTCAGATATAGGTGTCGATAGGCCTTTCAGATATAGGTGCCGATAGGCATTTCAGATATAGTTGCCGATTGGCATTTTAAAAATAGGTGCCGATAGGCATTTCAGATATAGGTGTCGATAGGCATTTCAGATATAGGTGTCGATAGGCATTTCAGATATAGGTGTCGATAGGCATTTCAGATATAGGTGCCGATAGGCATTTCAGATATAGTTGCCGATTGGCATTTTAAAAATAGGTGCCTATAGGCATTTCAGATATGGAAGCCGATAGGCATTTCAAATATAGGTGCCGATAGGCATTCCAGATATGGTTGCCGATAGGCATTTCAAATATAGGTGCTGATAGGCATTTTAGATGTAGTTTCCGATAGGCATTTCAAAAATAGGTGTCGATAGACATTTCAGATATAGGTGTCGATAGGCATTTCAGATATAGGTATCGATAGGCATTTCAGATATAGGTGTCGATAGGCATTTCAGATATAGGTGTCGATAGGCATTTCAGATATAGGTGTCGATAGGCATTTCAGATATAGGTGTCGATAGGCATTTCAGATATAGGTGTCGATAGGCATTTCAGATATAGGTGTCGATAGGCATTTCAGATATAGGTGCCGATAGGCATTTTAGATATAGTTGCCGATTGGCATTTTAAAAATAGGTGCCGATAGGCATTTCAGATATAGAAGCCGATAGGCATTTCAAATATAGGTGCCGATAGGCATTCCAGATATGGTTGCCGATAGGCATTTCAAATATAAGTGCTGATAGGCATTTCAGATGTAGTTTCCGATAGGCATTTTAAAAATAGGTGTCGATAGGCATTTCAGATATAGGTGTCGATTGGCATTTCAGATATAGGTGTCGATAGGCATTTCAGATATAGGTGTCGATAGGCATTTCAGATATAGGTGTCGATAGGCATTTCAGATATAGGTGTCGATAGGCATTTCAGATATAGGTGCCGATAGGCATTTCAAATATAGTTGCCGATTGGCATTTTAAAAATAGGTGCCGATAGGCATTTCAGATATAGAAGCCGATAGGCATTTCAAATATAGGTGCCGATAGGCATTCCAGATATGGTTGCCGATAGGCATTTCAAATATAGGTGCTGATAGGCATTTCAGATGTAGTTTCCGATAGGCATTTCAAAAATAGGTGTCGATAGGCATTTCAGATATAGGTGTCGATAGGCATTTCAGATATAGGTGTCAATAGGCATTTCAGATATAGGTGTCGATAGGCATTTCAGATATAGGTGTAGATAGGCATTTCAGATATAGGTGTCGATAGGCATTTCAGATATAGGTGTCGATAGGCATTTCAGATATAGGTGTCGATAGGCATTTCAGATATAGGTGTCGATAGGCATTTCAGATATAGGTGCCGATAGGCATTTCAGATATAGGTGCCGATAGGCATTTCAGATATAGTTGCCGATTGGTATTTTAAAAATAGGTGCCGATAGGCATTTCAGATATAGAAGCCGATAGGCATTTCAAATATAGGTGCCGATAGGCATTCCAGATATGGTTGCCGAAAGGCATTTCAAATATAGGTGCTGATAGGCATTTCAGATGTAGTTTCCGATAGGCATTTCAAAAATAGGTGTCGATAGGCATTTCAGATATAGGTGTCGATAGGCATTTCAGATATAGGTGTCGATAGGCATTTCAGATATAGGTGTCGATAGGCATTTCAGATATAGGTGTCGATAGGCATTTCAGATATAGGTGTCGATAGGCATTTCAGATATAGGTGTCGATAGGCATTTCAGATATAGGTGTCGATAGGCATTTCAGATATAGGTGCCGATAGGCATTTCAGATATAGGTGCCGATAGGCATTTCAGATATAGTTGCCGATTGGCATTTTAAAAATAGGTGCCGATAGGCATTTCAGATATAGAAGCCGATAGGCATTTCAAATATAGGTGCCGATAGGCATTCCAGATATGGTTGCCGATAGGCATTTCAAATATAGGTGCTGATAGGCATTTCAGATGCAGTTTCCGATAGGCATTTCAAAAATAGGTGTCGATAGGCATTTCAGATATAGGTGTCGATAGGCATTTCAGATATAGGTGTCGATAGGCATTTCACATATAGGTGTCGATAGGCATTTCAGATATAGGTGTCGATAGGCATTTAAGATATAGGTGTCGATAGGCATTTCATATATAGGTGTCGATAGGCATTTCAGATATTGGTGTCGATAGGCATTTCAGATATAGGTGTCGATAGGCATTTCAGATATAGGTGTCGATAGGTATTTCAGATATAAGTGTCGATAGGCATTTCAGATATAGGTGTCGATAGGCATTTCAGATATAGGTGCCGATAGGCATTTCAGATATAGGTGCCGATAGGCATTTCAGATATAGGTGTCGATAGGCATTTCAGATATAGGTGTCGATAGGCATTTCAGATATAGGTGTCGATAGGCATTTCAGATATAGGTGAAGATAGGCATTTCAGATATAGGTGCCGATAGGCATTTCAGATATAGTGGCCGATTGGTATTTTAAAAATAGGTGCCGATAGGCATTTCAGGTATAGAAGCCGATAGGCATTTCAAATATAGGTGCCGATAGGCATTCCAGATATGGTTGCCGAAAGGCATTTCAAATATAGGTGCTGATAGGCATTTCAGATGTAGTTTCCGATAGGCATTTCAAAAATAGGTGTCGATAGGCATTTCAGATATAGGTGTCGATAGGCATTTCAGATATAGGTGTCGATAGGCATTTCAGATATAGGTGTCGATAGGCATTTCAGATATAGGTGTCGATAGGCATTTCAGATATAGGTGTCGATAGGCATTTCAGATATAGGTGCCGATAGGCATTTCAGATATAGTTGCCGATTGGCATTTTAAAAATAGGTGCCGATAGGCATTTCAGATATAGAAGCCGATAGGCATTTCAAATATAGGTGCCGATAGGCATTCCAGATATGGTTGCCGATAGGCATTTCAAATATAGGTGCTGATAGGCATTTCAGATGTAGTTTCCGATAGGCATTTCAAAAATAGGTGTCGATAGGCATTTCAGATATAGGTGTCGATAGGCATTTCAGATATAGGTGTCAATAGGCATTTCAGATATAGGTGTCGATAGGCATTTCAGATATAGGTGTCGATAGGCATTTCAGATATAGGTGTCGATAGGCATTTCAGATATAGGTGTCGATAGGCATTTCAGATATAGGTGTCGATAGGCATTTCAGATATAGGTGTCGATAGGCATTTCAGATATAGGTGACGATAGGCATTTCAGATATAGGTGCCGATAGGCATTTCAGATATAGTTGCCGATTGGTATTTTAAAAATAGGTGCCGATAGGCATTTCAGATATAGAAGCCGATTGGCATTTCAAATATAGGTGCCGATAGGCATTCCAGATATGGTTGCCGAAAGGCATTTCAAATATAGGTGCTGATAGGCATTTCAGATGTAGTTTCCGATAGGCATTTCAAAAATAGGTGTCGATAGGCATTTCAGATATAGGTGTCGATAGGCATTTCAGATATAGGTGTCGATAGGCATTTCAGATATAGGTGTCGATAGGCATTTCAGATATAGGTGTCGATAGGCATTTAAGATATAGGTGTCGATAGGCATTTCATATATAGGTGTCGATAGGCATTTCAGATATAGGTGTCGATAGGCATTTCAGATATAGGTGTCGATAGGCATTTCAGATATAGGTGTCGATAGGCATTTCAGATATAGGTGTCGATAGGCATTTCAGATATAGGTGTCGATAGGCATTTCAGATATAGGTGCCGATAGGCATTTCAGATATAGGTGCCGATAGGCATTTCAGATATAAGTGTCGATAGGCATTTCAGATATAGGTGTCGATAGGCATTTCAGATATAGAAGCCGATAGGCATTTCAGATATAGGTGTCGATAGGCATTTCAGATATAGGTGTCGATAGGCATTTCAGATATAGGTGCCGATAGGCATTTCAGATATAGGTGCCGATAGGCATTTCAGATATAGTTGCCGATTGGTATTTTAAAAATGGGTGCCGATAGGCATTTTATATATAGAAGCCGATAGGCATTTCAAATATAGGTGCCGATAGGCATTCCAGATATGGTTGCCGAAAGGCATTTCAAATATAGGTGCTGATAGGCATTTCAGATGTAGTTTCCGATAGGCAATTCAAAAATAGGTGTCGATAGGCATTTCAGATATAGGTGCCGATAGGCATTTCAGATATAGTTGCCGATTGGCATTTTAATAATAGGTGCCGATAGGCATTTCAGATATAGAAGCCGATAGGCATTTCAAATATAGGTGCCGATAGGCATTCCAGATATGGTTGCCGATAGGCATTTCAAATATAGGTGCTGATAGGCATTTCAGATGTAGTTTCCGATAGGCATTTCAAAAATAGGTGTCGATAGGCATTTCAGATATAGGTGTCGATAGGCATTTCAGATATAGGTGTCAATAGGCATTTCAGATATAGGTGTCGATAGGCATTTCAGATATAGGTGTCGATAGGCATTTCAGATATAGGTGTCGATAGGCATTTCAGATATAGGTGTCGATAGGCATTTCAGATATAGGTGTCGATAGGCATTTCAGATATAGGTGTCGATAGGCATTTCAGATATAGGTGACGATAGGCATTTCAGATATAGGTGCCGATAGGCATTTCAGATATAGTTGCCGATTGGTATTTTAAAAATAGGTGCCGATAGGCATTTCAGATATAGAAGCCGATTGGCATTTCAAATATAGGTGCCGATAGGCATTCCAGATATGGTTGCCGAAAGGCATTTCAAATATAGGTGCTGATAGGCATTTCAGATGTAGTTTCCAATAGGCATTTCAAAAATAGGTGTCGATAGGCATTTCAGATATAGGTGTCGATAGGCATTTCAGATATAGGTGTCGATAGGCATTTCAGATATAGGTGTCGATAGGCATTTCAGATATAGGTGTCGATAGGCATTTAAGATATAGGTGTCGATAGGCATTTCATATATAGGTGTCGATAGGCATTTCAGATATAGGTGTCGATAGGCATTTCAGATATAGGTGTCGATAGGCATTTCAGATATAGGTGTCGATAGGCATTTCAGATATAGGTGTCGATAGGCATTTCAGATATAGGTGTCGATAGGCATTTCAGATATAGGTGCCGATAGGCATTTCAGATATAGGTGCCGATAGGCATTTCAGATATAAGTGTCGATAGGCATTTCAGATATAGGTGTCGATAGGCATTTCAGATATAGGTGTCGATAGGCATTTCAGATATAGGTGTCGATAGGCATTTCAGATATAGGTGCCGATAGGCATTTCAGATATAGGTGCCGATAGGCATTTCAGATATAGGTGCCGATAGGCATTTCAGATATAGTTGCCGATTGGTATTTTAAAAATGGGTGCCGATAGGCATTTTATATATAGAAGCCGATAGGCATTTCAAATATAGGTGCCGATAGGCATTCCAGATATGGTTGCCGAAAGGCATTTCAAATATAGGTGCTGATAGGCATTTCAGATGTAGTTTCCGATAGGCAATTCAAAAATAGGTGTCGATAGGCATTTCAGATATAGGTGTCGATAGGCATTTCAGATATAGGTGTCGATAGGCATTTCAGATATAGGTGTCGATAGGCATTTCAGATATAGGTGTTGATAGGCATTTCAGATATAGGTGTCGATAGGCATTTCAGATATAGGTGTCGATAGGCATTTCAGATATAGGTGTCGATAGGCATTTCAGATATAGGTGCCGATAGGCATTTCAGATATAGTTGCCGATTGGCATTTTAAAAATAGGTGCCGATAGGCATTTCAGATATAGAAGCCGATAGGCATTTCAAATATAGGTGCCGATAGGCATTCCAGATATGGTTGCCGATAGGCATTTCAAATATAGGTGCTGATAGGCATTTCAGATGTAGTTTCCGATAGGCATTTCAAAAATAGGTGTCGATAGGCATTTCAGATATAGGTGTCGATAGGCATTTCAGATATAGGTGTCGATAGGCATTTCAGATATAGGTGTCGATAGGCATTTCAGATATAGGTGTCGATAGGCATTTAAGATATAGGTGTCGATAGGCATTTCATATATAGGTGTCGATAGGCATTTCAGATATAGGTGTCGATAGGCATTTCAGATATAGGTGTCGATAGGCATTTCAGATATAGGTGTCGATAGGCATTTCAGATATAGGTGTCGATAGGCATTTCAGATATAGGTGTCGATAGGCATTTCAGATATAGGTGCCGATAGGCATTTCAGATATAGGTGCCGATAGGCATTTCAGATATAGTTGCCAATTGGCATTTTAAAAATAGGTGCCGATAGGCATTTCAGATATAGAAGCCGATAGGCATTTCAAATATAGGTGCCGATAGGCATTCCTGATATGGTTGCCGATAGGCATTTCAAATATAGGTGCTGATAGGCATTTCAGATGTAGTTTCCGATAGGCATTTCAAAAATCGGTGTCGATAGGCATTTCAGATATAGGTGTCGATAGGCATTTCAGATATAGGTGTCGATAGGCATTTCAGATATAGGTGTCGATAGGCATTTCAGATATAGGTGTCGAAAGGCATTTCAGATATAGGTGTCGATAGGCATTTCAGATATAGGTGTCGATAGGCATTTCAGATATAGGTGTCGATAGGCCTTTCAGATATAGGTGCCGATAGGCATTTCAGATATAGTTGCCGATTGGCATTTTAAAAATAGGTGCCGATAGGCATTTCAGATATAGAAGCCGATAGGCATTTCAAATATAGGTGCCGATAGGCATTCCAGATATGGTTGCCGAAAGGCATTTCAAATATAGGTGCTGATAGGCATTTCAGATGTAGTTTCCGATAGGCATTTTAAAAATAGGTGTCGATAGGCATTTCAGATATAGGTGTCGATAGGCATTTCAGATATAGGTGTCGATAGGCATTTCAGATATAGGTGTCGATAGGCATTTCAGATATAGGTGTCGATAGGCATTTCAGATATAGGTGCCGATAGGCATTTCAGATATAGGTGTCGATAGGCATTTCAGATATAGGTGTCGATAGGCATTTCAGATATAGGTGTCGATAGGAATTTCAGATATAGGTGTCGATAGGCATTTCAGATATAGGTGCCGATAGGCATTTCAGATATAGGTGCCGATAGGCATTTCAGATATAGTTGCCGATTGGCATTTTAAAAATAGGTGCCGATAGGCATTTTATATATAGAAGCCGATAGGCATTTCAAATATAGGTGCCGATAGGCATTCCAGATATGGTTGCCGATAGGCATTCCAGATATGGTTGCCGATAGGCATTTCAAATATATGTGCTGATAGGCATTTCAGATGTAGTTTCCGATAGGCATTTCAAAAATAGGTGTCAATAGGCATTTCAGATATAGGTGTCGATAGGCATTTCAGATATAGGTGTCGATAAGCATTTCAGATATAGGTGTCGATAGGCATTTCAGATATAGGTGTCGATAGGCATTTCAGATATAGGTGTCGATAGGCATTTCAGATATAGGTGCCGATAGGCATTTCAGATATAGTTGCCGATTGGCATTTTAAAAATAGGTGCCGATAGGCATTTCAGATATAGAAGCCGATAGGCATTTCAAATATAGGTGCCGATAGGCATTCCAGATATGGTTGCCGATAGGCATTTCAAATATAGGTGCTGATAGGCATTTCAGATGTAGTTTCCGATAGGCATTTCAAAAATAGGTGTCGATAGGCATTTCAGATATAGGTGTCGATAGGCATTTCAGATATAGGTGTCGATAGGCATTTCAGATATAGGTGTCGATAGGCATTTCAGATATAGGTGTCGATAGGCATTTCAGATATAGGTGTCGATAGGCATTTCAGATATAGGTGTCGATAGGCATTTCAGATATAGGTGTCGATAGGCCTTTCAGATATAGGTGCCGATAGGCATTTCAGATATAGTTGCCGATTGGCATTTTAAAAATAGGTGCCGATAGGCATTTCAGATATAGAAGCCGATAGGCATTTCAAATATAGGTGCCGATAGGCATTTCAGATATGGTTGTCGATAGGCATTTCAAATATAGGTGCTGATAGGCATTTCAGATGTGGTTTCCGATAGGCATTTCAAAAATAGGTGTCGATAGGCATTTCAGATATAGGTGTCGATAGGCATTTCAGATATAGGTGTCGATAGGCATTTCAGATATAGGTGTCGATAGGCATTTTAGATATAGGTGTCGATAGGCATTTCAGATATAGGTGTCGATAGGCATTTCAGATATAGGTGTCGATAGGCATTTCAGATATAGGTGTCGATAGGCATTTCAGACATAGGTGTCGATAGGCATTTCAGATATAGGTGCTGATAGGCATTTCAGATATAGTTGCCGATTGGCATTTTAAAAATAGGTGCCGATAGGCATTTCAGATATAGAAGCCGATAGGCATTTCAAATATAGGTGCCGATAGGCATTCCAGATATGGTTGCCGATAGGCATTTCAAATATAGGTGCTGATAGGCATTTCAGATGTAGTTTCCGATAGGCATTTCAAAAATAGGTGTCGATAGGCATTTCAGATATAGGTGTCGATAGGCATTTCAGATATAGGTGTCGATAGGCATTTCAGATATAGGTGTCGATAGGCATTTCAGATATAGGTGTCGATAGGCATTTCAGATATAGGTGCCGATAGGCATTTCAGATATAGGTGTCGATAGGCATTTCAGATATAGGTCTCGATAGGCATTTCAGATATAGGTGTCGATAGGCATTTCAGATATAGGTGTCGATAGGCATTTCACATATAGGTGTCGATAGGCATTTCAGATATAGGTGTCGATAGGCATTTCAGATATAGGTGTCGATAGGCCTTTCAGATATAGGTGCCGATAGGCATTTCAGATATAGTTGCCGATTGGCATTTTAAAAATAGGTGCCGATAGGCATTTCAGATATAGAAGCCGATAGGCATTTCAAATATAGGTGCCGATAGGCATTTCAGATATGGTTGCCGATAGGCATTTCAAATATAGGTGCTGATAGGCATTTCAGATGTAGTTTCCGATAGGCATTTCAAAAAAAGGTGTCGATAGGCATTTCAGATATAGGTGTCGATAGGCATTTCAGATATAGGTGTCGATAGGCATTTCAGATATAGGTGTCGATAGGCATTTTAGATATAGGTGTCGATAGGCATTTCAGATATAGGTGTCGATAGGCATTTCAGATATAGGTGTCGATAGGCATTTCAGATATAGGTCTCGATAGGCATTTCAGATATAGGTGTCGATAGGCATTTCAGATATAGGTGCCGATAGGCATTTTAGATATAGTTGCCGATTGGCATTTTAAAAATAGGTGCCGATAGGCATTTCAGATATAGAAGCCGATAGGCATTTCAAATATAGGTGCCGATAGGCATTCCAGATATGGTTGCCGATAGGCATTTCAAATATAGGTGCTGATAGGCATTTCAGATGTAGTTTCCGATAGGCATTTCAAAAACAGGTGTCGATAGGCATTTCAGATATAGGTGTCGATAGGCATTTCAGATATAGGTATCGATAGGCATTTCAGATATAGGTGTCGATAGGCATTTCAGATATAGGTGTCGATAGGCATTTCAGATATAGGTGTCGATAGGCATTTCAGATATAGGTGTCGATAGGCATTTCAGATATAGGTGTCGATAGGCATTTCAGATATAGGTGTCGATAGGCATTTCAGATATAGGTGCCGATAGGCATTTCAGATATAGTTGCCGATTGGCATTTTAAAAATAGGTGCCGATAGGCATTTCAGATATAGAAGCCGATAGGCATTTCAAATATAGATGCCGATAGGCATTCCAGATATGGTTGCCGATAGGCATTTCAAATATAGGTGCTGATAGGCATTTCAGATGTAGTTTCCGATAGGCATTTCAAAAATAGGTGTCGATAGGCATTTCAGATATAGGTGTCGATAGGCATTTCAGATATAGGTGTCGATAGGCATTTCAGATATAGGTGTCGATAGGCATTTCAGATATAGGTGTCGATAGGCATTTCAGATATTGGTGTCGATAGGCATTTCAGATATAGGTGTCGATAGGCATTTCAGATATAGGTGTCGATAGGCATTTCAGATATAGGTGTCGATAGGCATTTCAGATATAGGTGCCGATAGGCATTTTAGATATAGTTGCCGATTGGCATTTTAAAAATAGGTGCCGATAGGCATTTCAGATATAGAAGCCGATAGGCATTTCAAATATAGGTGCCGATAGGTATTCCAGATATGGTTGCCGATAGGCATTTCAAATATAGGTGCTGATAGGCATTTCAGATGTAGTTTCCGATAGGCATTACAAAAATAGGTGTCGATAGGCATTTCAGATATAGGTGTCGATAGGCATTTCAGATATAGGTGTCGATAGGCATTTCAGATATAGGTGTCGATAGGCATTTCAGATATAGGTGTCGATAGGCATTTCAGATATAGGTGCCGATAGGCATTTTAGATATAGTTGCCGATTGGCATTTTAAAAATAGGTGCCGATATGCATTTCAGATATAGAAACCGATAGGCATTTCAAATATAGGTGCCGATAGGCATTCCAGATATGGTTGCCGATAGGCATTTCAAATATAGGTGCTGATAGGCATTTCAGATGTAGTTTCCGATAGGCATTTCAAAAATAGGTGTCGATAGGCATTTCAGATATAGGTGTCGATAGGCATTTCAGATATAGGTGTCGATAGGCATTTCAGATATAGGTGTCGATAGGCATTTCAGATATAGGTGTCGATAGGCATTTCAGATATAAGTGTCGATAGGCATTTCAGATATAGGTGTCGATAGGCATTTCAGATATAGGTGCCGATAGGCATTTCAGATATAGTTGCCGATTGGCATTTTAAAAATAGGTGCCGATAGGCATTTCAGATATAGAAGCCGATAGGCATTTCAAATATAGGTGCCGATAGGCATTCCAGATATGGTTGCCGATAGGCATTTCAAATATAAATGCTGATAGGCATTTCAGATGTAGTTTCCGATAGGCATATCAAAAATAGGTGTCGATAGGCATTTCAGATATAGGTGTCGATAGGCATTTCAGATATAGGTGTCGATAGGCATTTCAGATATAGGTGTCGATAGGCATTTCAAATATAGGTGTAGATAGGCATTTCAGATATAGGTGTCGATAGGCATTTTAGATATAGGTGTCGATAGGCTTTTCAGATATAGGTGTCGATAGGCATTTCAGATATAGGTGTCGATAGGCATTTCAGATATAGGTGCCGATAGGCATTTCAGATATAGTTGCCGATTGGCATTTTAAAAATAGGTGCCGATAGGCATTTCAGATATAGAAGCCGATAGGCATTTCAAATATAGGTGCCGATAGGCATTCCAGATATGGTTGCCGATAGGCATTTCAAATATAGGTGTTGATACGCATTTCAGATGTAGTTTCCGATAGGCATTTCAAAAATAGGTGTCGATAGGCATTTCAGATATAGGTGTCGATAGGCATTTCAGATATAGGTGTCGATAGGCATTTCAGATATAGGTGTCGATAGGCATTTCAGATATAGGTGTCGATAGGCATTTCAGATATAGGTGTCGATAGGCATTTCAGATATAGGTGTCGATAGGCATTTCAGATATAGGTGTCGATAGGCATTTCAGATATAGGTGCCGATAGGCATTTCAGATATAGTTGCCGATTGGCATTTTAAAAATAGGTGCCGATAGGCATTTCAAATATAGGTGCCGATAGGCATTCCAGATATGGTTGCCGATAGGCATTTCAAATATAGATGCTGATAGGCATTTCAGATGTAGTTTCCGATAGGCATTTCAAAAATAGGTGTCGATAGGCATTTCAGATATAGGTGTCGATAGGCATTTCAGATATAGGTGTCGATAGGCATTTCAGATATAGGTGTCGATAGGCATTTCAGATATAGGTGTCGATAGGCATTTCAGATATAGGTGCCGATAGGCATTTCAGATATAGGTGCCGATAGGCATTTCAGATATAGGTGTCGATAGGCATTTCAGATATAGGTGTCGATAGGCATTTCAGATATAGGTGTCGATAGGCATTTCAGATATAGGTGCCGATAGGCATTTCAGATATAGGTGCCGATAGGCATTTCAGATATAGTTGCCAATTGGCATTTTAAAAATAGGTGTCGATAGGCATTTCAGATATAGGTGTCGATAGGCATTTCAGATATAGGTGCCGATAGGCATTTCAGATATTGGTGCCGATAGGCATTTCAGATATAGTTGCCGATTGGCATTTTAAAAATAGGTGCCGATAGGCATTTCAGATATAGAACCTGATAGGCATTTCAAATATAGGTGCCGATAGGCATTCCAGATATGGTTGCCGAAAGGCATTTCAAATATAGGTGCTGATAGGCATTTCAGATGTAGTTTCCGATAGGCATTTCAAAAATAGGTGTCGATAGGCATTTCAGATATAGGTGTCGATAGGCATTTCAGATATAGGTGTCGATAGGCATTTCAGATATAGGTGTCGATAGGCATTTCAGATATAGGTGTCGATAGGCATTTCAGATATAGGTGTCGATAGGCATTTCAGATATAGGTGTCGATAGGCATTTCAGATATAGGTGTCGATAGGCATTTCAGATATAGGTGTTGATAGGCATTTAAGATATAGGTGTCGATAGGCATTTCATATATAGGTGTCGATAGGCATTTCTGATATAGGTGTCGATAGGCATTTCAGATATAGGTGTCGATAGGCATTTCAGATATAGTTGCCGATTGGCATTTTAAAAATAGGTGCCGATAGGCATTTCAGATATAGAAGCCGATAGGCATTTCAAATATAGGTGCCGATAGGCATTCCAGATATGGTTGCCGATAGGCATTTCAAATATAGGTGCTGATAGGCATTTCAGATGTAGTTTCCGATAGGCATTTCAAAAATAGGTGTCGATAGGCATTTCAGATATAGGTGTCGATAGGCATTTCAGATATAGGTGTCGATAGGCATTTCAGATATAGGTGTCGATAGGCATTTCAGATATAGGTGTCGATAGGCATTTAAGATATAGGTGTCGATAGGCATTTCATATATAGGTGTCGATAGGCATTTCAGATATAGGTGTCGATAGGCATTTCAGATATAGGTGTCGATAGGCATTTCAGATATAGGTGTCGATAGGCATTTCAGATATAGGTGTCGATAGGCATTTCAGATAAAGGTGTCGATAGGCATTTCAGATATAGGTGCCGATAGGCATTCCAGATATAGGTGCCGATAGGCATTTCAGATATAGTTGCCAATTGGCATTTTAAAAATAGGTGCCGATAGGCATTTCAGATATAGAAGCCGATAGGCATTTCAAATATAGGTGCCGATAGGCATTCCTGATATGGTTGCCGATAGGCATTTCATATATAGGTGCTGATAGGCATTTCAGATGTAGTTTCCGATAGGCATTTCAAAAATCGGTGTCGATAGGCATTTCAGATATAGGTGTCGATAGGCATTTCAGATATAGGTGTCGATAGGCATTTCAGATATAGGTGTCGATAGGCATTTCAGATATAGGTGTCGAAAGGCATTTCAGATATAGGTGTCGATAGGCATTTCAGATATAGGTGTCGATAGGCATTTCAGATATAGGTGTCGATAGGCCTTTCAGATATAGGTGCCGATAGGCATTTCAGATATAGTTGCCGATTGGCATTTTAAAAATAGGTGCCGATAGGCATTTCAGATATAGAAGCCGATAGGCATTTCAAATATAGGTGCCGATAGGCATTCCAGATATGGTTGCCGATAGGCATTTCAAATATAGGTGCTGATAGGCATTTCAGATGTAGTTTCCGATAGGCATTTTAAAAATAGGTGTCGATAGGCATTTCAGATATAGGTGTCGATAGGCATTTCAGATATAGGTGTCGATAGGCATTTCAGATATAGGTGTCGATAGGCATTTCAGATATAGGTGTCGATAGGCATTTCAGATATAGGTGCCGATAGGCATTTCAGATATAGGTGTCGATAGGCATTTCAGATATAGGTGTCGATAGGCATTTCAGATATAGGTGTCGATAGGAATTTCAGATATAGGTGTCGATAGGCATTTCAGATATAGGTGCCGATAGGCATTTCAGATATAGGTGCCGATAGGCATTTCAGATATAGTTGCCGATTGGCATTT
Organism: Venustoraphidia nigricollis; assembly: GCA_034508555.1. NCBI lineage: Eukaryota > Metazoa > Arthropoda > Insecta > Raphidioptera > Raphidiidae > Venustoraphidia > Venustoraphidia nigricollis. Next base: position 44,036 of record JAVRKA010000462.1, read on the forward strand.
TAAAAAAAGGTGCCGATAGGCATTTTATATATAGAAGCCGATAGGCATTTCAAATATAGGTGCCGATAGGCATTCCAGATATGGTTGCCGATAGGCATTCCAGATATGGTTGCCGATAGGCATTTCAAATATATGTGCTGATAGGCATTTCAGATGTAGTTTCCGATAGGCATTTCAAAAATAGGTGTCAATAGGCATTTCAGATATAGGTGTCGATAGGCATTTCAGATATAGGTGTCGATAAGCATTTCAGATATAGGTGTCGATAGGCATTTCAGATATAGGTGTCGATAGGCATTTCAGATATAGGTGTCGATAGGCATTTCAGATATAGGTGCCGATAGGCATTTCAGATATAGTTGCCGATTGGCATTTTAAAAATAGGTGCCGATAGGCATTTCAGATATAGAAGCCGATAGGCATTTCAAATATAGGTGCCGATAGGCATTCCAGATATGGTTGCCGATAGGCATTTCAAATATAGGTGTTGATACGCATTTCAGATGTAGTTTCCGATAGGCATTTCAAAAATAGGTGTCGATAGGCATTTCAGATATAGGTGTCGATAGGCATTTCAGATATAGGTGTCGATAGGCATTTCAGATATAGGTGTCGATAGGCATTTCAGATATAGGTGTCGATAGGCATTTCAGATATAGGTGTCGATAGGCATTTCAGATATAGGTGTCGATAGGCATTTCAGATATAGGTGTCGATAGGCATTTCAGATATAGGTGCCGATAGGCATTTCAGATATAGTTGCCGATTGGCATTTTAAAAATAGGTGCCGATAGGCATTTCAAATATAGGTGCCGATAGGCATTCCAGATATGGTTGCCGATAGGCATTTCAAATATAGATGCTGATAGGCATTTCAGATGTAGTTTCCGATAGGCATTTCAAAAATAGGTGTCGATAGGCATTTCAGATATAGGTGTCGATAGGCATTTCAGATATAGGTGTCGATAGGCATTTCAGATATAGGTGTCGATAGGCATTTCAGATATAGGTGTCGATAGGCATTTCAGATATAGGTGCCGATAGGCATTTCAGATATAGGTGCCGATAGGCATTTCAGATATAGGTGTCGATAGGCATTTCAGATATAGGTGTCGATAGGCATTTCAGATATAGGTGTCGATAGGCATTTCAGATATAGGTGCCGATAGGCATTTCAGATATAGGTGCCGATAGGCATTTCAGATATAGTTGCCAATTGGCATTTTAAAAATAGGTGTCGATAGGCATTTCAGATATAGGTGTCGATAGGCATTTCAGATATAGGTGCCGATAGGCATTTCAGATATTGGTGCCGATAGGCATTTCAGATATAGTTGCCGATTGGCATTTTAAAAATAGGTGCCGATAGGCATTTCAGATATAGAACCTGATAGGCATTTCAAATATAGGTGCCGATAGGCATTCCAGATATGGTTGCCGAAAGGCATTTCAAATATAGGTGCTGATAGGCATTTCAGATGTAGTTTCCGATAGGCATTTCAAAAATAGGTGTCGATAGGCATTTCAGATATAGGTGTCGATAGGCATTTCAGATATAGGTGTCGATAGGCATTTCAGATATAGGTGTCGATAGGCATTTCAGATATAGGTGTCGATAGGCATTTCAGATATAGGTGTCGATAGGCATTTCAGATATAGGTGTCGATAGGCATTTCAGATATAGGTGTCGATAGGCATTTCAGATATAGGTGTTGATAGGCATTTAAGATATAGGTGTCGATAGGCATTTCATATATAGGTGTCGATAGGCATTTCTGATATAGGTGTCGATAGGCATTTCAGATATAGGTGTCGATAGGCATTTCAGATATAGTTGCCGATTGGCATTTTAAAAATAGGTGCCGATAGGCATTTCAGATATAGAAGCCGATAGGCATTTCAAATATAGGTGCCGATAGGCATTCCAGATATGGTTGCCGATAGGCATTTCAAATATAGGTGCTGATAGGCATTTCAGATGTAGTTTCCGATAGGCATTTCAAAAATAGGTGTCGATAGGCATTTCAGATATAGGTGTCGATAGGCATTTCAGATATAGGTGTCGATAGGCATTTCAGATATAGGTGTCGATAGGCATTTCAGATATAGGTGTCGATAGGCATTTAAGATATAGGTGTCGATAGGCATTTCATATATAGGTGTCGATAGGCATTTCAGATATAGGTGTCGATAGGCATTTCAGATATAGGTGTCGATAGGCATTTCAGATATAGGTGTCGATAGGCATTTCAGATATAGGTGTCGATAGGCATTTCAGATAAAGGTGTCGATAGGCATTTCAGATATAGGTGCCGATAGGCATTCCAGATATAGGTGCCGATAGGCATTTCAGATATAGTTGCCAATTGGCATTTTAAAAATAGGTGCCGATAGGCATTTCAGATATAGAAGCCGATAGGCATTTCAAATATAGGTGCCGATAGGCATTCCTGATATGGTTGCCGATAGGCATTTCATATATAGGTGCTGATAGGCATTTCAGATGTAGTTTCCGATAGGCATTTCAAAAATCGGTGTCGATAGGCATTTCAGATATAGGTGTCGATAGGCATTTCAGATATAGGTGTCGATAGGCATTTCAGATATAGGTGTCGATAGGCATTTCAGATATAGGTGTCGAAAGGCATTTCAGATATAGGTGTCGATAGGCATTTCAGATATAGGTGTCGATAGGCATTTCAGATATAGGTGTCGATAGGCCTTTCAGATATAGGTGCCGATAGGCATTTCAGATATAGTTGCCGATTGGCATTTTAAAAATAGGTGCCGATAGGCATTTCAGATATAGAAGCCGATAGGCATTTCAAATATAGGTGCCGATAGGCATTCCAGATATGGTTGCCGATAGGCATTTCAAATATAGGTGCTGATAGGCATTTCAGATGTAGTTTCCGATAGGCATTTTAAAAATAGGTGTCGATAGGCATTTCAGATATAGGTGTCGATAGGCATTTCAGATATAGGTGTCGATAGGCATTTCAGATATAGGTGTCGATAGGCATTTCAGATATAGGTGTCGATAGGCATTTCAGATATAGGTGCCGATAGGCATTTCAGATATAGGTGTCGATAGGCATTTCAGATATAGGTGTCGATAGGCATTTCAGATATAGGTGTCGATAGGAATTTCAGATATAGGTGTCGATAGGCATTTCAGATATAGGTGCCGATAGGCATTTCAGATATAGGTGCCGATAGGCATTTCAGATATAGTTGCCGATTGGCATTTTAAAAAAAGGTGCCGATAGGCATTTTATATATAGAAGCCGATAGGCATTTCAAATATAGGTGCCGATAGGCATTCCAGATATGGTTGCCGATAGGCATTCCAGATATGGTTGCCGATAGGCATTTCAAATATATGTGCTGATAGGCATTTCAGATGTAGTTTCCGATAGGCATTTCAAAAATAGGTGTCAATAGGCATTTCAGATATAGGTGTCGATAGGCATTTCAGATATAGGTGTCGATAAGCATTTCAGATATAGGTGTCGATAGGCATTTCAGATATAGGTGTCGATAGGCATTTCAGATATAGGTGTCGATAGGCATTTCAGATATAGGTGCCGATAGGCATTTCAGATGTAGTTGCCGATTGGCATTTTAAAAATAGGTGCCGATAGGCATTTCAGATATAGAAGCCGATAGGCATTTCAAATATAGGTGCCGATAGGCATTTCAGATATGGTTGTCGATAGGCATTTCAAATATAGGTGCTGATAGGCATTTCAGATGTGGTTTCCGATAGGCATTTCAAAAATAGGTGTCGATAGGCATTTCAGATATAGGTGTCGATAGGCATTTCAGATATAGGTGTCGATAGGCATTTCAGATATAGGTGTCGATAGGCATTTTAGATATAGGTGTCGATAGGCATTTCAGATATAGGTGTCGATAGGCATTTCAGATATAGGTGTCGATAGGCATTTCAGATATAGGTGTCGATAGGCATTTCAGACATAGGTGTCGATAGGCATTTCAGATATAGGTGCTGATAGGCATTTCAGATATAGTTGCCGATTGGCATTTTAAAAATAGGTGCCGATAGGCATTTCAGATATAGAAGCCGATAGGCATTTCAAATATAGGTGCCGATAGGCATTCCAGATATGGTTGCCGATAGGCATTTCAAATATAGGTGCTGATAGGCATTTCAGATGTAGTTTCCGATAGGCATTTCAAAAATAGGTGTCGATAGGCATTTCAGATATAGGTGTCGATAGGCATTTCAGATATAGGTGTCGATAGGCATTTCAGATATAGGTAACGATAGGCATTTCAGATATAGGTGTCGATAGGCATTTCAGATATAGGTGCCGATAGGCATTTCAGATATAGTTGCCGATTGGCATTTTAAAAATAGGTGCCGATAGGCATTTCAGATATAGAAGCCGATAGGCATTTCAAATATAGGTGCCGATAGGCATTCCAGATATGGTTGCCGATAGGCATTTCAAATATAGGTGCTGATAGGCATTTCAGATGTAGTTTCCGATAGGCATTTCAAAAATAGGTGTCGATAGGCATTTCAGATATAGGTGTCGATAGGCATTTTAGATATAGGTGTCGATAGGCATTTCAGATATAGGTGTCGATAGGCATTTCAGATATAGGTGTCGATAGGCATTTCACATATAGGTGTCGATAGGCATTTCAGATATAGGTGTCGATAGGCATTTCAGATATAGGTGTCGATAGGCCTTTCAGATATAGGTGCCGATAGGCATTTCAGATATAGTTGCCGATTGGCATTTTAAAAATAGGTGCCGATAGGCATTTCAGATATAGAAGCCGATAGGCATTTCAAATATAGGTGCCGATAGGCATTTCAGATATGGTTGCCGATAGGCATTTCAAATATAGGTGCTGATAGGCATTTCAGATGTAGTTTCCGATAGGCATTTCAAAAAAAGGTGTCGATAGGCATTTCAGATATAGGTGTCGATAGGCATTTCAGATATAGGTGTCGATAGGCATTTCAGATATAGGTGTCGATAGGCATTTTAGATATAGGTGTCGATAGGCATTTCAGATATAGGTGTCGATAGGCATTTCAGATATAGGTGTCGATAGGCATTTCAGATATAGGTCTCGATAGGCATTTCAGATATAGGTGTCGATAGGCATTTCAGATATAGGTGCCGATAGGCATTTTAGATATAGTTGCCGATTGGCATTTTAAAAATAGGTGCCGATAGGCATTTCAGATATAGAAGCCGATAGGCATTTCAAATATAGGTGCCGATAGGCATTCCAGATATGGTTGCCGATAGGCATTTCAAATATAGGTGCTGATAGGCATTTCAGATGTAGTTTCCGATAGGCATTTCAAAAACAGGTGTCGATAGGCATTTCAGATATAGGTGTCGATAGGCATTTCAGATATAGGTATCGATAGGCATTTCAGATATAGGTGTCGATAGGCATTTCAGATATAGGTGTCGATAGGCATTTCAGATATAGGTGTCGATAGGCATTTCAGATATAGGTGTCGATAGGCATTTCAGATATAGGTGTCGATAGGCATTTCAGATATAGGTGTCGATAGGCATTTCAGATATAGGTGCCGATAGGCATTTCAGATATAGTTGCCGATTGGCATTTTAAAAATAGGTGCCGATAGGCATTTCAGATATAGAAGCCGATAGGCATTTCAAATATAGGTGCCGATAGGCATTCCAGATATGGTTGCCGATAGGCATTTCAAATATAGGTGCTGATAGGCATTTCAGATGTAGTTTCCGATAGGCATTTTAAAAATAGGTGTCGATGGGCATTTCAGATATAGGTGTCGATAGGCATTTCAGATATAAGTGTCGATAGGCATTTCAGATATAGGTGTCGATAGGCATTTCAGATATAGGTGCCGATAGGCATTTCAGATATAGTTGCCGATTGGCATTTTAAAAATAGGTGCCGATAGGCATTTCAGATATAGAAGCCGATAGGCATTTCAAATATAGATGCCGATAGGCATTCCAGATATGGTTGCCGATAGGCATTTCAAATATAGGTGCTGATAGGCATTTCAGATGTAGTTTCCGATAGGCATTTCAAAAATAGGTGTCGATAGGCATTTCAGATATAGGTGTCGATAGGCATTTCAGATATAGGTGTCGATAGGCATTTCAGATATAGGTGTCGATAGGCATTTCAGATATAGGTGTCGATAGGCATTTCAGATATTGGTGTCGATAGGCATTTCAGATATAGGTGTCGATAGGCATTTCAGATATAGGTGTCGATAGGCATTTCAGATATAGGTGTCGATAGGCATTTCAGATATAGGTGCCGATAGGCATTTCAGATATAGTTGCCGATTGGCATTTTAAAAATAGGTGCCGATAGGCATTTCAGATATAGAAGCCGATAGGCATTTCAAATATAGGTGCCGATAGGTATTCCAGATATGGTTGCCGATAGGCATTTCAAATATAGGTGCTGATAGGCATTTCAGATGTAGTTTCCGATAGGCATTACAAAAATAGGTGTCGATAGGCATTTCAGATATAGGTGTCGATAGGCATTTCAGATATAGGTGTCGATAGGCATTTCAGATATAGGTGTCGATAGGCATTTCAGATATAGGTGTCGATAGGCATTTCAGATATAGGTGTCGATAGGCATTTCAGATATAGGTGCCGATAGGCATTTTAGATATAGTGGCCGATTGGCATTTTAAAAATAGGTGCAGATATGCATTTCAGATGTAGAAACCGATAGGCATTTCAAATATAGGTGCCGATAGGCATTCCAGATATGGTTGCCGATAGGCATTTCAAATATAGGTGCTGATAGGCATTTCAGATGTAGTTTCCGATAGGCATTTCAAAAATAGGTGTCGATAGGCATTTCAGATATAGGTGTCGATAGGCATTTCAGATATAGGTGTCGATAGGCATTTCAGATATAGGTGTCGATAGGCATTTCAGATATAGGTGTCGATAGGCATTTCAGACATAGGTGTCGATAGGCATTTCAGATATAGGTGTCGATAGGCATTTCAGATATAGGTGCCGATAGGCATTTCAGATATAGTTGCCGATTGGCATTTTAAAAATAGGTGCCGATAGGCATTTCAGATATAGAAGCCGATAGGCATTTCAAATATAGGTGCCGATAGGCATTCCAGATATGGTTGCCGATAGGCATTTCAAATATAAATGCTGATAGGCATTTCAGATGTAGTTTCCGATAGGCATATCAAAAATAGGTGTCGATAGGCATTTCAGATATAGGTGTCGATAGGCATTTCAGATATAGGTGTCGATAGGCATTTCAGATATAGGTGTCGATAGGCATTTCAAATATAGGTGTAGATAGGCATTTCAGATATAGGTGTCGATAGGCATTTTAGATATAGGTGTCGATAGGCTTTTCAGATATAGTTGTCGATAGGCATTTTAGATATAGGTGTCGATAGGCATTTCAGATATAGGTGCCGATAGGCATTTCAGATATAGTTGCCGATTGGCATTTTAAAAATAGGTGCCGATAGGCATTTCAGATATAGAAGCCGATAGGCATTTCAAATATAGGTGCCGATAGGCATTCCAGATATGGTTGCCGATAGGCATTTCAAATATAGGTGTTGATACGCATTTCAGATGTAGTTTCCGATAGGCATTTCAAAAATAGGTGTCGATAGGCATTTCAGATATAGGTGTCGATAGGCATTTCAGATATAGGTGTCGATAGGCATTTCAGATATAGGTGTCGATAGGCATTTCAGATATAGGTGTCGATAGGCATTTCAGATATAGGTGTCGATAGGCATTTCAGATATAGGTGTCGATAGGCATTTCAGATATAGGTGTCGATAGGCATTTCAGATATAGGTGCCGATAGGCATTTCAGATATAGTTGCCGATTGGCATTTTAAAAATAGGTGCCGATAGGCATTTCAGATATAGAAGCTGATAGGCATTTCAAATATAGGTGCCGATAGGCATTCCAGATATGGTTGCCGATAGGCATTTCAAATATAGATGCTGATAGGCATTTCAGATGTAGTTTCCGATAGGCATTTCAAAAATAGGTGTCGATAGGCATTTCAGATATAGGTGTCGATAGGCATTTCAGATATAGGTGTCGATAGGCATTTCAGATATAGGTGTCGATAGGCATTTCAGATATAGGTGTCGATAGGCATTTCAGATATAGGTGCCGATAGGCATTTCAGATATAGGTGCCGATAGGCATTTCAGATATAGGTGTCGATAGGCATTTCAGATATAGGTGTCGATAGGCATTTCAGATATAGGTGTCGATAGGCATTTCAGATATAGGTGCCGATAGGCATTTCAGATATAGGTGCCGATAGGCATTTCAGATATAGTTGCTAATTGGCATTTTAAAAATAGGTGTCGATAGGCATTTCAGATATAGGTGTCGATAGGCATTTCAGATATAGGTGCCGATAGGCATTTCAGATATTGGTGCCGATAGGCATTTCAGATATAGTTGCCGATTGGCATTTTAAAAATAGGTGCCGATAGGCATTTCAGATATAGAACCTGATAGGCATTTCAAATATAGGTGCCGATAGGCATTCCAGATATGGTTGCCGAAAGGCATTTCAAATATAGGTGCTGATAGGCATTTCAGATGTAGTTTCCGATAGGCATTTCAAAAATAGGTGTCGATAGGCATTTCAGATATAGGTGTCGATAGGCATTTCAGATATAGGTGTCGATAGGCATTTCAGATATAGGTGTCGATAGGCATTTCAGATATAGGTGTCGATAGGCATTTCAGATATAGGTGTCGATAGGCATTTCAGATATAGGTGTCGATAGGCATTTCAGATATAGGTGTCGATAGGCATTTCAGATATAGGTGCCGATAGGCATTTCAGATATAGTTGCCGATTGGCATTTTAAAAATAGGTGCCGATAGGCATTTCAGATATAGAAGCCGATAGGCATTTCAAATATAGGTGCCGATAGGCATTCCAGATATGGTTGCCGATAGGCATTTCAAATATAGGTGCTGATAGGCATTTCAGATGTAGTTTCCGATAGGCATTTCAAAAATAGGTGTCGATAGGCATTTCAGATATAGGTGTCGATAGGCATTTCAGATATAGGTGTCGATAGGCATTTCAGATATAGGTGTCGATAGGCATTTCAGATATAGGTGTTGATAGGCATTTAAGATATAGGTGTCGATAGGCATTTCATATATAGGTGTCGATAGGCATTTCTGATATAGGTGTCGATAGGCATTTCAGATATAGGTGTCGATAGGCATTTCAGATATAGGTGTCGATAGGCATTTCAGATATAGGTGTCGATAGGCATTTCAGATATAGGTGTCGATAGGCATTTCAGATATAGGTGCCGATAGGCATTTCAGATATAGGTGCTGATAGGCATTTCAGATATAGTTGCCAATTGGCATTTTAAAAATAGGTGCCGATAGGCATTTCAGATATAAAAGCCGATAGGCATTTCAAATATTGGTGCCGATAGGCATTCCAGATATGGTTGCCGATAGGCATTTCAAATATAGGTGCTGATAGGCATTTCAGATGTAGTTTCCGATAGGCATTTCAAAAATCGGTGTCGATAGGCATTTCAGATATAGGTGTCGATAGGCATTTCAGATATAGGTGTCGATAGGCATTTCAGATATAGGTGTCGATAGGCATTTCAGATATAGGTGTCGATAGGCATTTCAGATATAGGTGTCGATAGGCATTTCAGATATAGGTGTCGATAGGCATTTCAGATATAGGTGTCGATAGGCCTTTCAGATATAGGTGCCGATAGGCATTTCAGATATAGTTGCCGATTGGCATTTTAAAAATAGGTGCCGATAGGCATTTCAGATATAGAAGCCGATAGGCATTTCAAATATAGGTGCCGATAGGCATTCCAGATATGGTTGCCGATAGGCATTTCAAATATAGGTGCTGATAGGCATTTCAGATGTAGTTTCCGATAGGCATTTTAAAAATAGGTGTCGATAGGCATTTCAGATATAGGTGTTGATAGGCATTTCAGATATAGGTGTCGATAGGCATTTCAGATATAGGTGTCGATAGGCATTTCAGATATAGGTGTCGATAGGCATTTCAGATATAGGTGTCGATAGGCATTTCAGATATAGGTGTCGATAGGCATTTCAGATATAGGTGTCGATAGGCATTTCAGATATAGGTGTCGATAGGCATTTTAAAAATAGGTGCCGATAGGCATTTCAGATATAGAAGCCGATAGGCATTTCAAATATAGGTGCCGATAGGCATTCCAGATATGGTTGCCGATAGGCATTTCAAATATAGGTGCTGATAGGCATTTCAGATGTAGTTTCCGATAGGCATTTCAAAAATAGGTGTCGATAGGCATTTCAGATATAGGTGTCGATAGGCATTTCAGATATAGGTGTCGATAGGCATTTCAGATATAGGTGTCGATAGGCATTTCAGATATAGGTGCCGATAGGCATTTCAGATATAGTTGCCGATTGGCATTTTAAAAATAGGTGCCGATAGGCATTTCAGATATAGAAGCCGATAGGCATTTCAAATATAGGTGCCGATAGGCATTCCAGATATGGTTGCCGATAGGCATTTCAAATATAGGTGCTGATACGCATTTCAGATGTAGTTTCCGATAGGCATTTCAAAAATAGGTGTCGATAGGCATTTCAGATATAGGTGTCGATAGGCATTTCAGATATAGGTGTCGATAGGCATTTCAGATATAGGTGTCGATAGGCATTTCAGTTATAGGTGTCGATAGGCATTTCAGATATAGGTGTTGATAGGCATTTCAGATATAGGTGTCGATAGGCATTTCAGATATAGGTGTCGATAGGCATTTCAGATATAGGTGCCGATAGGCATTTCAGATATAGTTGCCGATTGGCATTTTAAAAATAGGTGCCGATAGGCATTTCAGATATAGAAGCTGACAGGCATTTCAAATATAGGTGCCGATAGGCATTCCAGATATGGTTGTCGATAGGCATTTCAAATATAGATGCTGATAGGCATTTCAGATGTAGTTTCCGATAGGCATTTCAAAAATATGTGTCGATAGGCATTTCAGATATAGGTGTCGATAGGCATTTCAGATATAGGTGTCGATAGGCATTTCAGATATAGGTGTCGATAGGCATTTCAGATATAGGTGTTGATAGGCATTTAAGATATAGGTGTCGATAGGCATTTCATATATAGGTGTCGATAGGCATTTCTGATATAGGTGTCGATAGGCATTTCAGATATAGGTGTCGATAGGCATTTCAGATATAGGTGTCGATAGGCATTTCAGATATAGGTGTCGATAGGCATTTCAGATATAGGTGTCGATAGGCATTTCAGATATAGGTGCCGATAGGCATTTCAGATATAGGTGCCGATAGGCATTTCAGATATAGTTGCCAATTGGCATTTTAAAAATAGGTGTCGATAGGCATTTCAGATATAGGTGTCGATAGGCATTTCAGATATAGGTGCCGATAGGCATTTCAGATATTGGTGCCGATAGGCATTTCAGATATAGTTGCCGATTGGCATTTTAAAAATAGGTGCCGACAGGCATTTCAGATATAGAAGCCGATAGGCATTTCAAATATAGGTGCCGATAGGCATTCCAGATATGGTTGCCGAAAGGCATTTCAAATATAGGTGCTGATAGGCATTTCAGATGTAGTTTCCGATAGGCATTTCAAAAATAGGTGTCGATAGGCATTTCAGATATAGGTGTCGATAGGCATTTCAGATATAGGTGTCGATAGGCATTTCAGATATAGGTGTCGATAGGCATTTCAGATATAGGTGTCGATAGGCATTTCAGATATAGGTGTCGATAGGCATTTCAGATATAGGTGCCGATAGGCATTTCAGATATAGTTGCCGATTGGCATTTTAAAAATAGGTGCCGATAGGCATTTCAGATATAGAAGCCGATAGGCATTTCAAATATAGGTGCCGATAGGCATTCCAGATATGGTTGCCGATAGGCATTTCAAATATAGGTGCTGATAGGCATTTCAGATGTAGTTTCCTATAGGCATTTCAAAAATAGGTGTCGATAGGCATTTCAGATATAGGTGTCGATAGGCATTTCAGATATAGGTGTCGATAGGCATTTCAGATATAGGTGTCGATAGGCATTTCAGATATAGGTGTTGATAGGCATTTAAGATATAGGTGTCGATAGGCATTTCATATATAGGTGTCGATAGGCATTTCTGATATAGGTGTCGATAGGCATTTCAGATATAGGTGTCGATAGGCATTTCAGATATAGGTGTCGATAGGCATTTCAGATATAGGTGTCGATAGGCATTTCAGATATAGGTGTCGATAGGCATTTCAGATATAGGTGCCGATAGGCATTTCAGATATAGGTGCCGATAGGCATTTCAGATATAGTTGCCAATTGGCATTTCAAAAATAGTTGCCGATAGGCATTTCAGATATAAAAGCCGATAGGCATTTCAAATATATGTGCCGATAGGCATTCCAGATATGGTTGCCGATAGGCATTTCAAATATAGGTGCTGATAGGCATTTCAGATGTAGTTTCCGATAGGCATTTCAAAAATCGGTGTCGATAGGCATTTCAGATATAGGTGTCGATAGGCATTTCAGATATAGGTGTCGATAGGCATTTCAGATATAGGTGTCGATAGGCATTTCAGATATAGGTGTCGATAGGCATTTCAGATATAGGTGTCGATAGGCATTTCAGATATAGGTGTCGATAGGCCTTTCAGATATAGGTGCCGATAGGCATTTCAGATATAGTTGCCGATTGGCATTTTAAAAATAGGTGCCGATAGGCATTTCAGATATAGAAGCCGATAGGCATTTCAAATATAGGTGCCGATAGGCATTCCAGATATGGTTGCCGATAGGCATTTCAAATATAGGTGCTGATAGGCATTTCAGATGTAGTTTCCGATAGGCATTTTAAAAATAGGTGTCGATAGGCATTTCAGATATAGGTGTCGATAAGCATTTCAGATATAGGTGTCGATAGGCATTTCAGATATAGGTGTCGATAGGCATTTTAGATATAGGTGTCGATAGGCATTTCAGATATAGGTGTCGATAGGCATTTCAGATATAGGTGTCGATAGGCATTTCAGATATAGGTGTCGATAGGCATTTCAGATATAGGTGTCGATAGGCATTTTAAAAATAGGTGCCGATAGGCATTTCAGATATAGAAGCCGATAGGCATTTCAAATATAGGTGCCGATAGGCATTCCATATATGGTTGCCGATAGGCATTTCAAATATAGGTGCTGATAGGCATTTCAGATGTAGTTTCCGATAGGCATTTCAAAAATAGGTGTCGATAGGCATTTCAGATATAGGTCTCGATAGGCATTTCAGATATAGGTGTCGATAGGCATTTCAGATATAGGTGTCGATAGGCATTTCAGATATAGGTGTCGATAGGCATTTAAGATATAGGTGTCGATAGGCATTTCATATATAGGTGTCGATAGGCATTTCAGATATAGGTGTCGATAGGCATTTCAGATATAGGTGTCGATAGGCATTTCAGATATAGGTGTCGATAGGCATTTCAGATATAGGTGTCGATAGGCATTTCAGATATAGGTGTCGATAGGCATTTCAGATATAGGTGCCGATAGGCATTTCAGATATAGGTGCCGATAGGCATTTCAGATATAGTTGCCAATTGGCATTTTAAAAATAGGTGCCGATAGGCATTTCAGATATAGAAGCCGATAGGCATTTCAAATATAGGTGCCGATAGGCATTCCAGATATGGTTGCCGATAGGCATTTCAAATATAGGTGCTGATAGGCATTTCAGATGTAGTTTCCGATAGGCATTTCAAAAATCGGTGTCGATAGGCATTTCAGATATAGGTGTCGATAGGCATTTCAGATATAGGTGTCGATAGGCATTTCAGATATAGGTGTCGATAGGCATTTCAGATATAGGTGTCGATAGGCATTTCAGATATAGGTGTCGATAGGCATTTCAGATATAGGTGTCGATAGGCATTTCAGATATAGGTGTCGATAGGCCTTTCAGATATAGGTGCCGATAGGCATTTCAGATATAGTTGCCGATTGGCATTTTAAAAATAGGTGCCGATAGGCATTTCAGATATAGAAGCCGATAGGCATTTCAAATATAGGTGCCGATAGGCATTCCAGATATGGTTGCCGATAGGCATTTCAAATATAGGTGCTGATAGGCATTTCAGATGTAGTTTCCGATAGGCATTTTAAAAATAGGTGTCGATAGGCATTTCAGATATATGTGTCGATAGGCATTTCAGATATAGGTGTCGATAGGCATTTCAGATATAGGTGTCGATAGGCATTTTAGATATAGGTGTCGATAGGCATTTCAGATATAGGTGTCGATAGGCATTTCAGATATAGGTGTCGATAGGCATTTCAGATATAGGTGTCGATAGGCATTTCAGATATAGGTGTCGATAGGCATTTCAGATATAGGTGCCGATAGGCATTTCAGATATAGTTGCCGATTGGCATTTTAAAAATAGGTGCCATAAGCATTTCAGATATAGAAGCCGATAGGCATTTCAAATATAGGTGCCGATAGGCATTCCAGATATGGTTGCCGATAGGCATTTCAAATATAGGTGCTGATAGGCATTTCAGATGTAGTTTCCGATAGGCATTTCAAAAATAGGTGTCGATAGGCATTTCAGATATAGGTGTCGATAGGCATTTCAGATATAGGTGTCGATAGGCATTTCAGATATAGGTGTCGATAGGCATTTCAGATATAGGTGCCGATAGGCATTTCAGATATAGTTGCCGATTGGCATTTTAAAAATAGGTGCCGATAGGCATTTCAGATATAGAAGCCGATAGGCATTTCAAATATAGGTGCCGATAGGCATTCCAGATATGGTTGCCGATAGGCATTTCAATATAGGTGCTGATAGGCATTTCAGATGTAGTTTCCGATAGGCATTTCAAAAATAGGTGTCGATAGGCATTTCAGATATAGGTGTCGATAGGCATTTCAGATATAGGTGTCGATAGGCATTTCAGATATAGGTGTCGATAGGCATTTCAGATATAGGTGTCGATAGGCATTTCAGATATAGGTGTCGATAGGCATTTCAGATATAGGTGCCGATAGGCATTTCAGATATAGTTGCCGATTGGCATTTTAAAAATAGGTGCCGATAGGCATTTCAGATATAGAAGCCGATAGGCATTTCAAATATAGGTGCCGATAGGCATTCCAGATATGGTTGCCGATAGGCATTTCAAATATAGGTGCTGATAGGCATTTCAGATGTAGCTTCCGATAGGCATTTCAAAAATAGGTGTCGATAGGCATTTCAGATATAGGTGTCGATAGCCATTTCAGATATAGGTGTCGATAGGCATTTCAGATATAGGTGTCGATAGGCATTTCAGATATAGGTGTCGATAGGCATTTCAGATATAGGTGTCGATAGGCATTTCAGATATAGGGGTCGATAGGCATTTCAGATATAGATGTCGATAGGCATTTCAGATATAGGTGCCGATAGGCATTTCAGATATAGTTGCCGATTGGCATTTTAAAAATAGGTGCCGATAGGCATTTCAGATATAGAAGCCGATAGGCATTTCAAATATAGGTGCCGAAAAGCATTCCAGATATGGTTGCCGATAGGCATTTTAAATATAGGTGCTGATAGGCATTTCAGATGTAGTTTCCGATAGGCATTTCAAAAATAGGTGTCGATAGGCATTTCAGATATAAGTGTCGATAGGCATTTCAGATATAGGTGTCGATAGGCATTTCAGATATAGGTGTCGATAGGCATTTCAGATATAGGTGTCGATAGGCTTTTCAGATATAGGTGTCGATAGGCATTTCAGATATAGGTGTCGATAGGCATTTCAGATATAGGTGTCGATAGGCATTTCAGATATAGGTGCCGATAGGCATTTCAGATATAGTTGCCGATTGGCATTTTAAAAATAGGTGCCGATAGGCATTTCAGATATAGAAGCCGATAGGCATTTTAAATATAGGTGCCGATAGGCATTCCAGATATGGTTGCCGATAGGCATTTCAAATATAGGTTCTGATAGGCATTTCAGATGTAGTTTCCGATAGGCATTTCAAAAATAGGTGTCGATAGGCATTTCAGATATAGGTGTCGATAGGCATTTCAGATATAGGTGTCGATAGGCAATTCAGATATAGGTGTCGATAGGCATTTCAGATATAAGTGTCGATAGGCATTTCAGATATAGGTGTCGATAGGCATTTCAGATATAGGTGTCGATAGGCATTTCAGATATAGGTGTCGATAGGCATTTCAGATATAGGTGTCGATAGGCATTTCAGATATAGGTGTCGATAGGCATTTCAGATATAGGTGCCGATAGGCATTTCAGATATAGGTGTCGATAGGCATTTCAAATATAGGTGCCGATAGGCATTCCAGATATGGTTGCCGATAGGCATTTCAAATATAGGTGCTGATAGGCATTTCAGATGTAGTTTCCGATAGGCATTTCATTAATAGGTGTCGATAGGCATTTCAGATATAGGTGTCGATAGGCATTTCAGATATAGGTGTTGATAGGCATTTCAGATATAGGTGTCGATAGGCATTTCAGATATAGGTGTCGATAGGCATTTCAGATATAGGTGTCGATAGGCATTTCAGATATAGGTGTCGATAGGCATTTCAGATATAGGTGTCGATAGGCATTTCAGATATAGGTGCCGATAGGCATTTCAGATATAGTTGCCGATTGGCATTTTAAAAATAGGTGCCGATAGGCATTTCAGATATAGAAGCCGATAGGCATTTCAAATATAGGTGCCGATAGGCATTCCAGATATGGTTGCCGATAGGCATTTCAAATATAGGTGCTGATAGGCATTTCAGATGTAGTTGCCGATAGGCATTTCAAAAATAGGTGTCGATAGGCATTTCAGATATATGTGTCGATAGGCATTTCAGATATAGGTGTCGATAGGCATTTCAGATATAGGTGTCGATAGGCATTTCAGATATAGGTGTCGATAGGCATTTCAGATATAGGTGTCGATAGGCATTTCAGATATAGGTGTCGATAGGCATTTCAGATATAGGTGTCGATAGGCATTTCAGATATAGGTGTCGATAGGCATTTTAGATATAGGTGTCGATAGGCATTTCAGATATAGGTGTCGATAGGCATTTCAGATATAGGTGTCGATAGGCATTTCAGATATAGGTGTCGTTAGGCATTTCAGATATAGGTGTCGATAGGCATTTCAGATATAGGTGCCGATAGGCATTTCAGATATAGGTGCCGATAGGCATTTCAGATATAGTTGCCGATTGGCATTTTAAAAATAGGTGCCGATAGGCATTTCAGATATAGAAGCCGATAGGCATTTCAAATATAGGTGCCGATAGGCATTCCAGATATGGTTGCCGAAAGGCATTTCAAATATAGGTGCTGATAGGCATTTCAGATGTAGTTTCCGATAGGCATTTCAAAAATAGGTGTCGATAGGCATTTCAGATATAGGTGTCGGTAGGCATTTCAGATATAGGTGTCGATAGGCATTTCAGATATAGGTGTCGATAGGTATTTCAGATATAGGTGTCGATAGGCATTTCAGATATAGGTGTCGATAGGCATTTCAGATATAGGTGTCGATAGGCATTTCAGATATAGGTGCCGATAGGCATTTCAGATATAGTTGCCGATTGGCATTTTAAAAATAGGTGCCGATAGGCATTTCAGATATAGAAGCCGATAGGCATTACAAATATAAGTGCCGATAGGCATTCCAGATATGGTTGCCGATAGGCATTTCAAATATAGGTGCTGATAGGCATTTCAGATGTAGTTTCCGATAGGCATTTCAAAAATAGGTGTGGATAGGCATTTCAGATATAGGTGTCGATAGGCATTTCAGATATAGGTGTCGATAGGCATTTCAGATATAGGTGTCGATAGGCATTTCAGATATAGGTGTCGATAGGCATTTAAGATATAGGTGTCGATAGGCATTTCAAATATAGGTGTCGATAGGCATTTCAGATATAGGTGTCGATAGGCATTTCAGATATAGGTGTCGATAGGCATTTCAGATATAGGTGTCGATAGGCATTTCAGATATAGGTGTCGATAGGCATTTCAGATATAGGTGTCGATAGGCATTTCAGATATAGGTGTCGATAGGCCTTTCAGATATAGGTGCCGATAGGCATTTCAGATATAGTTGCCGATTGGCATTTTAAAAATAGGTGCCGATAGGCATTTCAGATATAGAAGCCGATAGGCATTTCAAATATAAGTGCCGATAGGCATTCTAGATATGGTTGCCGATAGGCATTTCAAATATAGGTGCTGATAGGCATTTCAGATGTAGTTTCCGATAGGCATTTCAAAAATAGGTGTCGATAGGCATTTCAGATATAGGTGTCGATAGGCATTTCAGATATAGGTGTCGATAGGCATTTCAGATATAGGTGTAGATAGGCATTTTAGATATAGGTGTCGATAGGCATTTCAGATATAGGTGTCGATAGGCATTTCAGATATAGGTGTCGATAGGCATTTCAGATATAGGTGTCGATAGGCATTTCAGATATAGGTGTCGATAGGCATTTCAGATATAGATGCCGATAGGCATTTCAGATATAGGTGCTGATAGGCATTTCAGATGTAGTTTCCGATAGGCATTTCAAAAATAGGTGTCGATAGGCATTTCAGATATAGGTGTCGATAGGCATTTCAGATATAGGTGTCGATAGGCATTTCAGATATAGGTGTCGATAGGCATTTCAGATATAGGTGCCGATAGGCATTTCAGATATAGTTGCCGATTGGCATTTTCAAAATAGGTGCCGATAGGCATTTCAGATATAGAAGCCGATAGGCATTTCAAATATAGGTGCCGATAGGCATTCCAGATATGGTTGCCGATAGGCATTTCAATATAGGTGCTGATAGGCATTTCAGATGTAGTTTCCGATAGGCATTTCAAAAATAGGTGTCGATAGGCATTCCAGATATAGGTGTCGATAGGCATTTCAGATATAGGTGTCGATAGGCATTTCAGATATAGGTGTCGATAAGCATTTCAGATATAGGTGTCGATAGGCATTTCAGATATAGGTGTCGATAGGCATTTCAGATATAGGTGTCGATAGGCATTTCAGATATAGGTGTCGATAGGCATTTCAGATATAGGTGGCGATAGGCATTTCAGATATAGGTGCCGATAGGCATTTCAGATATAGTTGCCGATTGGCATTTTAAAAATAGGAGCCGATAGGCATTTCAGATATAGAAGCCGATAGGCATTTCAAATATAGGTGCCGATAGGTATTCCAGATATGGTTGCCGATAGGCATTTCAAATATAGGTGCTGATAGGCATTTCAGATGTAGATTCCGATAGGCATTACAAAAATAGGTGTCGATAGGCATTTCAGATATAGGTGTCGATAGGCATTTCAGATATAGGTGTCGATAGGCATTTCAGATATAGGTGTCGATAGGCATTTCAGATATAGGTGTCGATAGGCATTTCAGATATAGGTGTCGATAGGCATTTCAGATATAGGTGTCGATAGGCATTTCAGATATAGGTGTCGATAGGCATTTCAGATATAGGTGCCGATAGGCATTTCAGATATAGTTGCCGATTGGCATTTTAAAAATAGGTGCCGATAGGCATTTCAGATATAGAAGCCGATAGGCATTTCAAATATAGGTGCCGATAGGCATTCCAGATATGGTTGCCGATAGGCATTTCAAATATAGGTGCTGATAGGCATTTCAGATGTAGTTTCCGATAGGCATTTCAAAAATAGGTGTCGATAGGCATTTCAGATATAGGTGTCGATAGGCATTTCAGATATAGGTGTCGATAGGCATTTCAGATATAGGTGTCGATAGGCATTTCAGATATAGGTGCCGATAGGCATTTCAGATATAGTTGCCGATTGGCATTTTAAAAATAGGTGCCGATAGGCATTTCAGATATAGAAGCCGATAGGCATTTCAAATATAGGTGCCGATAGGCATTCCAGATATGGTTGCCGATAGGCATTTCAAATATAGGTGCTGATAGGCATTTCAGATGTAGTTTCCGATAGGCATATCAAAAATAGGTGTCGATAGGCATTTCAGATATAGGTGTCGATAGGCATTTCAGATATAGGTGTCGATAGGCATTTCGGATATAGGTGTCGATAGGCATTTCAGATATAGGTGTCGATAGGCATTTCAGATATAGGTGTCGATAGGCATTTCAGATATAGGTGTCGATAGGCATTTCAGATATAGGTGTCGATAGGCATTTCAGATATAGGTGTCGATAGGCATTTCAGATATAGGTGCCGATAGGCATTTCAGATATAGAAGCCGATAGGCATTTCAAATAGAGGTGCCGATAGGCATTCCAGATATGGTTGCCGATAGGCATTTCAAATATAGGTGCTGATAGGCATTTCAGATGTAGTTTCCGATAGGCATTTCAAAAATAGGTGTCGATAGGCATTTCAGATATAGGTGTCGATAGGCATTTCAGATATAGGTGTCGATAGGCATTTCAGATATAGGTGTCGATAGGCATTTCAGATATAGGTGTCGATAGGCATTTCAGATATAGGTGTCGATAGGCATTTCAGATATAGGTGTCGATAGGCATTTCAGATATAGGTGTCGATAGGCATTTCAGATATAGGTGCCGATAGGCATTTCAGATATAGGTGTCGATAGGCATTTCAGATATAGGTGTCGATAGGCATTTCAGATATAGGTGTTGATAGGCATTTCAGATATAGGTGTCGATAGGCATTTCAGATATAGGTGCCGATAGGCATTTCAGATATAGGTGCCGATAGGCATTTCAGATATAGTTGCCGATTGGCATTTTAAAAATAGGTGCCGATAGGCATTTTATATATAGAAGCCGATAGGCATTTCAAATATAGGTGCCGATAGGCATTCCAGATATGGTTGCCGATAGGCATTTCAAATATAGGTGCTGATAGGCATTTTAGATGTAGTTTCCGATAGGCATTTCAAAAATAGGTGTCGATAGGCATTTCAGATATAGGTGTCGATAGGCATTTCAGATATAGGTGTCGATAGGCATTTCAGATATAGGTGTCGATAGGCATTTCAGATATAGGTGTCGATAGGCCTTTCAGATATAGGTGCCGATAGGCATTTCAGATATAGTTGCCAAATGGCATTTTAAAAATAGGTGCCGATAGGCATTTCAGATATAGAAGCCGATAGGCATTTCAAATATAGGTGCCGATGGGCATTCCAGATATGGCTGCCGATAGGCATTTCAAATATAGGTGCTGATAGGCATTTCAGATGTAGTTTCCGATAGGCATTTCAAAAATAGGTGTCGATAGGCATTTCAGACATAGGTGTCGATAGGCATTTCAGATATAGGTGTCGATAGGCATTTCAGATATAGGTGTCGATAGGCATTTCAGTTATAGGTGTCGATAGGCATTTCAGATATAGGTGCCGATAGGCATTTCAGATATAGAAGCCGATAGGCATTTCAAATAGAGGTGCCGATAGGCATTCCAGATATGGTTGCCGATAGGCATTTCAAATATAGGTGCTGATAGGCATTTCAGATGTAGTTTCCGATAGGCATTTCAAAAATAGGTGTTTATAGGCATTTCAGATATAGGTGTCGATAGGCATTTCAGATATAGGTGTCGATAGGCATTTCAGATATAGGTGTCGATAGGCATTTCAGATATAGGTGTCGATAGGCATTTCAGATATAGGTGTCGATAGGCATTTCAGATATAGGTGTCGATAGGCATTTCAGATATAGGTGTCGATAGGCATTTCAGATATAGGTGCCGATAGGCATTTCAGATATAGGTGTCGATAGGCATTTCAGATATAGGTGTCGATAGGCATTTCAGATATAGGTGTCGATAGGCATTTCAGATATAGGTGTCGATAGGCATTTCAGATATAGGTGCCAATAGGCATTTCAGATATAGGTGCCGATAGGCATTTCAGATATAGTTGCCGATTGGCATTTTAAAAATAGGTGCCGATAGGCATTTTATATATAGAAGCCGATAGGCATTTCAAATATAGGTGCCGATAGGCATTCCAGATATGGTTGCCGATAGGCATTTCAAATATAGGTGCTGATAGGCATTTCAGATGTAGTTTCCGATAGGCATTTCAAAAATAGGTGTCGATAGGCATTTCAGATATAGGTGTCGATAGGCATTTCAGATATAGGTGTCGATAGGCATTTCAGATATAGGTGTCGATAGGCATTTCAGATATAGGTGTCGATAGGCATTTCAGATATAGGTGTCGATAGGCATTTCAGATATAGGTGCCGATAGGCATTTCAGATATAGTTGCCGATTGGCATTTTAAAAATAGGTGCCGATAGGCATTTCAGATATAGATGCCGATAGGCATTTCAAATATAGGTGCCGATAGGCATTCCAGATATGGTTGCCGATAGGCATTTCAAATATAGGTGCTGATAGGCATTTCAGATGTAGTTTCCGATAGGCATTTCAAAAATCGGTGTCGATAGGCATTTCAGATATAGGTGTCGATAGGCATTTCAGATATAGGTGTCGATAGGCATTTCAGATATAGGTGTCGATAGGCATTTCAGATATAGGTGTCGATAGGCATTTCAGATATAGGTGTCGATAGGCATTTCAGATATTGGTGTCGATAGGCCTTTCAGATATAGGTGCCGATAGGCATTTCAGATATAGTTGCCAAATGGCATTTTAAAAATAGGTGCCGATAGGCATTTCAGATATAGAAGCCGATAGGCATTTCAAATATAGGTGCCGATAGAGGCATTCCAGATATGGTTGCCGATAGGCATTTCAAATATAGGTGCTGATAGGCATTTCAGATGTAGTTTCCGATAGGCATTTCAAAAATAGGTGTCGATAGGCATTTCAGATATAGGTGTCGATAGGCATTTCAGATATAGGTGTCGATAGGCATTTCAGATATAGATGTCGATAGGCATTTTAGATATAGGTGTCGATAGGCATTTCAGATATAGGTGTCGATAGGCATTTCAGATATAGGTGCCGATAGGTATTTCAGATATAGTTGCCGATTGGCATTTTAAAAATAGGTGCCGATAGGCATTTCAGATATAGAAGCCGATATACATTTCAAATATAGGTGCCGATAGGCATTGCAGATATGGTTGCCGATAGGCATTTCAAATATAGGTGCTGATAGGCATTTCAGATGTAGTTTCCGATAGGCATTTCAAAAATAGGTGTCGATAGGCATTTCAGATATAGTTGTCGATAGGCATTTCAGATATAGGTATCGATAGGCATTTCAGATATAGGTGTCGATAGGCATTTCAGATATAGGTGTCGATAGGCATTTCAGATATAGGTGTCGATAGGCATTTCAGATATAGGTGTCGATAGGCATTTCACATATAGGTGTCGATAGGCATTTCAGATATAGGTGTCGATAGGCATTTCAGATATAGGTGCCGATAGGCATATCAGATATAGTTGCCGATTGGCATTTTAAAAATAGGTGCCGATAGGCATTTCAGATATAGAAGCCGATAGGCATTTCAAATATAGGTGCCGATAGGCATTCCAGATATGGTTGCCGATAGGCATTTCAAATATAGGTGCTGATAGGCATTTCAGATGTAGTTTCCGATAGGCATTTTAAAAATAGGTGTCGATAGGCATTTCAGATATAGGTGTCGATAGGCATTTCAGATATAGGTGTCGATAGGCATTTCAGATATAGGTGTCGATAGGCATTTCAGATATAGGTGTCGATAGGCATTTCAGATATAGGTGTCGATAGGCATTTCAGATATAGGTGTCGATAGGCATTTCAGATATAGGTGTCGATAGGCATTTCAGATATAGGTGCCGATAGGCATTTCAGATATAGTTGCCGATTGGCATTTTAAAAATAGGTGCCGATAGGCATTTCAGATATAGAAGCCGATAGGCATTTCAAATATAGGTGCCGATAGGCATTCCAGATATGGTTGCCGATAGGCATTTCAAATATAGGTGCTGATAGGCATTTCAGATGTAGTTTCCGATAGGCATTTCAAAAATAGGTGTCGATAGGCATTTCAGATATAGGTGTCGATAGGCATTTCAGATATAGGTGTCAATAGGCATTTCAGATATAGGTGTCGATAGGCATTTCAGATATAGGTGTCGATAGGCATTTCAGATATAGGTGTCGATAGGCATTTCAGATATAGGTGTCGATAGGCATTTCAGATAAAGGTGTCGATAGGCATTTCAGATATAGGTGTCGATAGGCATTTCAGATATAGGTGCCGATAGGCATTTCAGATATAGGTGCCGATAGGCATTTCAGATATAGGTGTCGATAGGCATTTCAGATATAGGTGTCGATAGGCATTTCAGATATAGGTGTCGATAGGCATTTCAGATATAGGTGTCGATAGGCATTTCAGATATAGGTGTCGATAGGCATTTCAGATATAGGTGTCGATAGGCATTTCAGATATAGGTGCCGATAGGCATTTCAGATATAGTTGCCGATTGGCATTTTAAAAATAGGTGCCGATAGGCATTTCAGATATAGAAGCCGATAGGCATTTCAAATATAGGTGCCGATAGGCATTCCAGATATGGTTGCCGATAGGCATTTCAAATATAGGTGCTGATAGGCATTTCAGATGTAGTTTCCGATAGGCATTTTAAAAATAGGTGTCGATAGGCATTTCAGATATAGGTGTCGATAGGCATTTCAGATATAGGTGTCGATAGGCATTTCAGATATAGGTGTCGATAGGCATTTCAGATATATGTGTCGATAGGCATTTCAGATATAGGTGTCGATAGGCATTTCAGATATAGGTGTCGATAGGCATTTCAGATATAGGTGTCGATAGGCATTTCAGATATAGGTGTCGATAGGCATTTCAGATATAGGTGCCGATAGGCATTTCAGATATAGTTGCCGATTGGCATTTTAAAAATAGGTGCCGATAGGCATTTCAGATATAGAAGCCGATAGGCATTTCAAATATAGGTGCCGATAGGCATTCCAGATATGGTTGCCGATAGGCATTTCAAATATAGGTGCTGATAGGCATTTCAGATGTAGTTTCCGATAGGCATTTCAAAAATAGGTGTCGATAGGCATTTCAGATATAGGTGTCGATAGGCATTTCAGATATAGGTGTCAATAGGCATTTCAGATATAGATGTCGATAGGCATTTCAGATATAGGTGTCGATAGGCATTTCAGATATAGGTGTCGATAGGCATTTCAGATATAGGTGTCGATAGGCATTTCAGATAAAGGTGTCGATAGGCATTTCAGATATAGGTGTCGATAGGCATTTCAGATATAGGTGCCGATAGGCATTTCAGATATAGGTGCCGATAGGCATTTCAGATATAGTTGCCGATTGGCATTTTAAAAATAGGTGCCGATAGGCATTTCAGATATAGAAGCCGATAGGCATTTCAAATATAGGTGCCGATAGGCATTCCAGATATGGTTGCCGAAAGGCATTTCAAATATAGGTGCTGATAGGCATTTCAGATGTAGTTTCCGATAGGCATTTCAAAAATAGGTGTCGATAGGCATTTCAGATATAGGTGTCGATAGGCATTTCAGATATAGGTGTCGATAGGCATTTCAGATATAGGTGTCGATAGGCATTTCAGATATAGGTGTCGATAGGCATTTCAGATATAGGTGCCGATAGGCATTTCAGATATAGGTGCCGATAGGCATTTCAGATATAGTTGCCAAATGGCATTTTAAAAATAGGTGCCGATAGGCATTTCAGATATAGAAGCCGATAGGCATTTCAAATATAGGTGCCGATAGGCATTCCAGATATGGTTGCCGATAGGCATTTCAAATATAGGTGCTGATAGGCATTTCAGATGTAGTTTCCGATAGGCATTTCAAAAATAGGTGTCGATAGGCATTTCAGATATAGGTGTCGATAGGCATTTCAGATATAGGTGTCGATAGGCATTTCAGATATAGGTGTCGATAGGCATTTCAGATATAGGTGTCGATAGGCATTTCAGATATAGGTGTCGATAGGCATTTCAGATATAGGTGCCGATAGGCATTTCAGATATAGTTGCCGATTGGCATTTTAAAAATAGGTGCCGATAGGCATTTCAGATATAGATGCCGATAGGCATTTCAAATATAGGTGCCGATAGGCATTCCAGATATGGTTGCCGATAGGCATTTCAAATATAGGTGCTGATAGGCATTTCAGATGTAGTTTCCGATAGGCATTTCAAAAATCGGTGTCGATAGGCATTTCAGATATAGGTGTCGATAGGCATTTCAGATATAGGTGTCGATAGGCATTTCAGATATAGGTGTCGATAGGCATTTCAGATATAGGTGTCGATAGGCATTTCAGATATAGGTGTCGATAGGCATTTCAGATATAGGTGTCGATAGGCCTTTCAGATATAGGTGCCGATAAGCATTTCAGATATAGTTGCCAAATGGCATTTTAAAAATAGGTGCCGATAGGCATTTCAGATATAGAAGCCGATAGGCATTTCAAATATAGGTGCCGATAGGCATTCCAGATATGGTTGCCGATAGGCATTTCAAATATAGGTGCTGATAGGCATTTCAGATGTAGTTTCCGATAGGCATTTCAAAAATAGGTGTCGATAGGCATTTCAGATATAGGTGACGATAGGCATTTCAGATATAGGTGTCGATAGGCATTTCAGATATAGGTGTCGATAGGCATTTCAGATATAGGTGTCGATAAGCATTTCAGATATAGGTGTCGATAGGCATTTCAGATATAGGTGTCGATAGGCATTTCAGATATAGGTGTCGATAGGTATTTCAGATATAGGTGCCGATAGGCATTTCAGATATAGAAGCCGATAGGCATTTCAAATAGAGGTGCCGATAGGCATTCCAGATATGGTTGCCGATAGGCATTTCAAATATAGGTGCTGATAGGCATTTCAGATGTAGTTTCCGATAGGCATTTCAAAAATAGGTGTTTATAGGCATTTCAGATATAGGTGTCGATAGGCATTTCAGATATAGGTGTCGATAGGCATTTCAGATATAGGTGTCGATAGGCATTTCAGATATAGGTGTCGATAGGCATTTCAGATATAGGTGTCGATAGGCATTTCAGATATAGGTGTCGATAGGCATTTCAGATATAGGTGTCGATAGGCATTTCAGATATAGGTGCCGATAGGCATTTCAGATATAGGTGTCGATAGGCATTTCAGATATAGGTGTCGATAGGCATTTCAGATATAGGTGTCGATAGGCATTTCAGATATAGGTGTCGATAGGCATTTCAGATATAGGTGCCAATAGGCATTTCAGATATAGGTGCCGATAGGCATTTCAGATATAGTTGCCGATTGGCATTTTAAAAATAGGTGCCGATAGGCATTTTATATATAGAAGCCGATAGGCATTTCAAATATAGGTGCCGATAGGCATTCCAGATATGGTTGCCGATAGGCATTTCAAATATAGGTGCTGATAGGCATTTCAGATGTAGTTTCCGATAGGCATTTCAAAAATAGGTGTCGATAGGCATTTCAGATATAGGTGTCGATAGGCATTTCAGATATAGGTGTCGATAGGCATTTCAGATATAGGTGTCGATAGGCATTTCAGATATAGGTGTCGATAGGCATTTCAGATATAGGTGTCGATAGGCATTTCAGATATAGGTGCCGATAGGCATTTCAGATATAGTTGCCGATTGGCATTTTAAAAATAGGTGCCGATAGGCATTTCAGATATAGATGCCGATAGGCATTTCAAATATAGGTGCCGATAGGCATTCCAGATATGGTTGCCGATAGGCATTTCAAATATAGGTGCTGATAGGCATTTCAGATGTAGTTTCCGATAGGCATTTCAAAAATCGGTGTCGATAGGCATTTCAGATATAGGTGTCGATAGGCATTTCAGATATAGGTGTCGATAGGCATTTCAGATATAGGTGTCGATAGGCATTTCAGATATAGGTGTCGATAGGCATTTCAGATATAGGTGTCGATAGGCATTTCAGATATTGGTGTCGATAGGCCTTTCAGATATAGGTGCCGATAGGCATTTCAGATATAGTTGCCAAATGGCATTTTAAAAATAGGTGCCGATAGGCATTTCAGATATAGAAGCCGATAGGCATTTCAAATATAGGTGCCGATAGGCATTGCAGATATGGTTGCCGATAGGCATTTCAAATATAGGTGCTGATAGGCATTTCAGATGTAGTTTCCGATAGGCATTTCAAAAATAGGTGACGATAGGCATTTCAGATATAGGTGTCGATAGGCATTTCAGATATAGGTGTCGATAGGCATTTCAGATATGGTTGCCGATAGGCATTTCAAATATAGGTGCTGATAGGCATTTCAGATGTAGTTTCCGATAGGCATTTCAAAAATAGGTGTCGATAGGCATTTCAGATATATGTGTCGATAGGCATTTCAGATATAGGTGTCGATAGGCATTTCAGATATAGGTATCGATAGGCATTTCAGATATAGGTGTCGATAGGCATTTCAGATATAGGTGTCGATAGGCATTTCAGATATAGGTGTCGATAGGCATTTCAGATATAGGTGTCGATAGGCATTTCAGATATAGGTGTCGATAGGCATTTCAGATATAGTTGCCGATTGGTATTTTAAAAATAGGTGCCGATAGGCATTTCAGATATAGAAGCCGATAGGCATTTCAAATATAGGTGCCGATAGGCATTCCAGATATGGTTGCCGAAAGGCATTTCAAATATAGGTGCTGATAGGCATTTCAGATGTAGTTTCCGATAGGCATTTCAAAAATAGGTGTCGATAGGCATTTCAGATATAGGTGTCGATAGGCATTTCAGATATAGGTGTCGATAGGCATTTCAGATATAGGTGTCGATAGGCATTTCAGATATAGGTGTCGATAGGCATTTCAGATATAGGTGTCGATAGGCATTTCAGATATAGGTGTCGATAGGCATTTCAGATATAGGTGTCGATAGGCATTTCAGATATAGGTGCCGATAGGCATTTCAGATATAGTTGCCGATTGGCATTTTAAAAATAGGTGCCGATAGGCATTTCAGATATAGAAGCCGATAGGCATTTCAAATATAGGTGCCGATAGGCATTCCAGATATGGTTGCCGATAGGCATTTCAAATATAGGTGCTGATAGGCATCTCAGATGTAGTTTCCGATAGGCATTTCAAAAATAGGTGTCGATAGGCATTTCAGATATAGGTGTCGATAGGCATTTCAGATATAGGTATCGATAGGCATTTCAGATATTTGTGTCGATAGGCATTTCAGATATAGGTGTCGATAGGCATTTCAGATATAGGTGTCGATAGGCATTTCAGATATAGGTGTCGATAGGCATTTTAGATATAGGTGTCGATAGGCATTTCAGATATAGGTGTCGATAGGCATTTCAGATATAGGTGTCGATAGGCATTTCAGATATAGGTGTCGATAGGCATTTCAGATATAGGTGTCGATAGGCATTTCAGATATAGGTGTCGATAGGCATTTCAGATATAGGTGTCGATAGGCATTTCAGATATAGGTGTCGATAGGCATTTCAGATATAGGTGTCGATAGGCATTTCAGATATAGGTGTCGATAGGCATTTCAGATATAGGTGTCGATAGGCCTTTCAGAT
This sequence comes from Venustoraphidia nigricollis, assembly GCA_034508555.1. Lineage (NCBI taxonomy): Eukaryota > Metazoa > Arthropoda > Insecta > Raphidioptera > Raphidiidae > Venustoraphidia > Venustoraphidia nigricollis. The sequence goes on from JAVRKA010000462.1 coordinate 73,740, forward strand.
ATAGGTGCCGATAGGCATTTCAGATATAGTTGCCGATTGGCATTTTTAAAATAGGTGCCGATAGGCATTTCAGATATAGAAGCCGATAGGCATTTCAAATATAGATGCCGATAGGCATTCCAGATATGGTTGCCGATAGGCATTTCAAATATAGGTGCTGATAGGCATTTCAGATGTAGTTTCCGATAGGCATTTCAAAAATAGGTGTCGATAGGCATTTCAGATATAGGTGTCGATAGGCATTTCAGATATAGGTGTCGATAGGCATTTCAGATATAGGTGTCGATAGGCATTTTAGATATAGGTGTCGATAGGCATTTCAGATATAGGTGTCGATAGGCATTTCAGATATAGGTGTCGATAGGCATTTCAGATATAGGTGTCGATAGGCATTTCAGATATAGGTGTCGATAGGCATTTCAGATATAGGTGCCGATAGGCATTTCAGATATAGTTGCCGATTGGCATTTTAAAAATAGGTGCCGATAGGCATTTCAGATATAGAAGCCGATAGGCATTTCAAATATAGGTGCCGATAGCCATTCCAGATATGGTTGCCGATAGGCATTTCAAATATAGGTGCTGATAGGCATTTCAGATGTAGATTCCGATAGGCATTTCAAAAATAGGTGTCGATAGACATTTCAGATATAGGTGTCGATAGGCATTTCAGATATAGGTATCGATAGGCATTTCAGATATAGGTGTCGATAGGCATTTCAGATATAGGTGTCGATAGGCATTTCAGATATAGGTGTCGATAGGCATTTCAGATATAGGTGTCGATAGGCATTTCAGATATAGGTGTCGATAGGCATTTCAGATATAGGTGTCGATAGGCATTTCAGATATAGGTGCCGATAGGCATTTTAGATATAGTTGCCGATTGGCATTTTAAAAATAGGTGCCGATAGGCATTTCAGATATAGAAGCCGATAGGCATTTCAAATATAGGTGCCGATAGGCATTCCAGATATGGTTGCCGATAGGCATTTCAAATATAGGTGCTGATAGGCATTTCAGATGTAGTTTCCGATAGGCATTTTAAAAATAGGTGTCGATAGGCATTTCAGATATAGGTGTCGATAGGCATTTCAGATATAGGTGTCGATAGGCATTTCAGATATAGGTGTCGATAGGCATTTCAGATATAGGTGTCGATAGGCATTTCAGATATAGGTGTCGATAGGCATTTCAGATATAGGTGCCGATAGGCATTTAAGATATAGTTGCCGATTGGCATTTTAAAAATAGGTGCCGATAGGCATTTCAGATATAGAAGCCGATAGGCATTTCAAATATAGGTGCCGATAGGCATTCCAGATATGGTTGCCGATAGGCATTTCAAATATAGGTGCTGATAGGCATTTCAGATGTAGTTTCCGATAGGCATTTCAAAAATAGGTGTCGATAGGCATTTCAGATATAGGTGTCGATAGGCATTTCAGATATAGGTGTCAATAGGCATTTCAGATATAGGTGTCGATAGGCATTTCAGATATAGGTGTCGATAGGCATTTCAGATATAGGTGTCGATAGGCATTTCAGATATAGGTGTCGATAGGCATTTCAGATATAGGTGTCGATAGGCATTTCAGATATAGGTGTCGATAGGCATTTCAGATATAGGTGCCGATAGGCATTTCAGATATAGGTGCCGATAGGCATTTCAGATATAGTTGCCGATTGGTATTTTAAAAATAGGTGCCGATAGGCATTTCAGATATAGAAGCCGATAGGCATTTCAAATATAGGTGCCGATAGGCATTCCAGATATGGTTGCCGATAGGCATTTCAAATATAGGTGCCGATAGCCATTCCAGATATGGTTGCCGATAGGCATTTCAAATATAGGTGCTGATAGGCATTTCAGATGTAGTTTCCGAAAGGCATTTCAAAAATAGGTGTCGATAGACATTTCAGATATAGGTGTCGATAGGCATTTCAGATATAGGTATCGATAGGCATTTCAGATATAGGTGTCGATAGGCATTTCAGATATAGGTGTCGATAGGCATTTCAGATATAGGTGTCGATAGGCATTTCAGATATAGGTGTCGATAGGCATTTCAGATATAGGTGTCGATAGGCATTTCAGATATAGGTGTCGATAGGCATTTCAGATATAGGTGCCGATAGGCATTTTAGATATAGTTGCCGATTGGCATTTTAAAAATAGGTGCCGATAGGCATTTCAGATATAGAAGCCGATAGGCATTTCAAATATAGGTGCCGATAGGCATTCCAGATATGGTTGCCGATAGGCATTTCAAATATAGGTGCTGATAGGCATTTCAGATGTAGTTTCCGATAGGCATTTTAAAAATAGGTGTCGATAGGCATTTCAGATATAGGTGTCGATAGGCATTTCAGATATAGGTGTCGATAGGCATTTCAGATATAGGTGTCGATAGGCATTTCAGATATAGGTGTCGATAGGCATTTCAGATATAGGTGTCGATAGGCATTTCAGATATAGGTGCCGATAGGCATTTCAGATATAGTTGCCGATTGGCATTTTAAAAATAGGTTCCGATAGGCATTTCAGATATAGAAGCCGATAGGCATTTCAAATATAGGTGCCGATAGGCATTCCAGATATGGTTGCCGATAGGCATTTCAAATATAGGTGCTGATAGGCATTTCAGATGTAGTTTCCGATAGGCATTTCAAAAATAGGTGTCGATAGGCATTTCAGATATAGGTGTCGATAGGCATTTCAGATATAGGTGTCAATAGGCATTTCAGATATAGGTGTCGATAGGCATTTCAGATATAGGTGTCGATAGGCATTTCAGATATAGGTGTCGATAGGCATTTCAGATATAGGTGTCGATAGGCATTTCAGATATAGGTGTCGATAGGCATTTCAGATATAGGTGTCGATAGGCATTTCAGATATAGGTGCCGATAGGCATTTCAGATATAGGTGCCGATAGGCATTTCAGATATAGTTGCCGATTGGTATTTTAAAAATAGGTGCCGATAGGCATTTCAGATATAGAAGCCGATAGGCATTTCAAATATAGGTGCCGATAGGCATTCCAGATATGGTTGCCGAAAGGCATTTCAAATATAGGTGCTGATAGGCATTTCAGATGTAGTTTCCGATAGGCATTACAAAAATAGGTGTCGATAGGCATTTCAGATATAGGTGTCGATAGGCATTTCAGATATAGGTGTCGATAGGCATTTCAGATATAGGTGTCGATAGGCATTTCAGATATAGGTGTCGATAGGCATTTCAGATATAGGTGTCGATAGGCATTTCAGATATAGATGTCGATAGGCATTTCAGATATAGGTGTCGATAGGCATTTCAGATATAGGTGCCGATAGGCATTTCAGATATAGTTGCCGATTGGCATTTTAAAAATAGGTGCCGATAGGCATTTCAGATATAGAAGCCGATAGGCATTTCAAATATAGGTGCCGATAGGCATTCCAGATATGGTTGCCGATAGGCATTTCAAATATAGGTGCTGATAGGCATTTCAGATGTAGTTTCCGATAGGCAATTCAAAAATAGGTGTCGATAGGCATTTCAGATATAGGTGTCGAAAGGCATTTCAGATATAGGTGTCGATAGGCATTTCACATATAGGTGTCGATAGGCATTTCAGATATAGGTGTCGATAGGCATTTAAGATATAGGTGTCGATAGGCATTTCATATATAGGTGTCGATAGGCATTTCAGATATAGGTGTCGATAGGCATTTCAGATATAGGTGTCGATAGGCATTTCAGATATAGGTGTCGATAGGCATTTCAGATATAGGTGTCGATAGGCATTTCAGATATAGGTGTCGATAGGCATTTCAGATATAGGTGCCGATAGGCATTTCAGATATAGGTGCCGATAGGCATTTCAGATATAGATGTCGATAGGCATTTCAGATATAGGTGTCGATAGGCATTTCAGATATAGGTGTCGATAGGCATTTCAGATATAGGTGTCGATAGGCATTTCAGATATAGGTGTCGATAGGCATTTCAGATATAGGTGCCGATAGGCATTTCAGATATAGGTGCCGATAGGCATTTCAGATATAGTTGCCGATTGGTATTTTAAAAATAGGTGCCGATAGGCATTTCAGATATAGAAGCCGATAGGCATTTCAAATATAGGTGCCGATAGGCATTCCAGATATGGTTGCCGAAAGGCATTTCAAATATAGGTGCTGATAGGCATTTCAGATGTAGTTTCCGATAGGCATTTCAAAAATAGGTGTCGATAGGCATTTCAGATATAGGTGTCGATAGGCATTTCAGATATAGGTGTCGATAGGCATTTCAGATATAGGTGTCGATAGGCATTTCAGATATAGGTGTCGATAGGCATTTCAGATATAGGTGTCGATAGGCATTTCAGATATAGGTGTCGATAGGCATTTCAGATATAGGTGTCGATAGGCATTTCAGATATAGGTGCCGATAGGCATTTCAGATATAGTTGCCGATTGGCATTTTAAAAATAGGTGCCGATAGGCATTTCAGATATAGAAGCCGATAGGCATTTCAAATATAGGTGCCGATAGGCATTCCAGATATGGTTGCCGATAGGCATTTCAAATATAGGTGCTGATAGGCATTTCAGATGTAGTTTCCGATAGGCATTTCAAAAATAGGTGTCGATAGGCATTTCAGATATAGGTGTCGATAGGCATTTCAGATATAGGTGTCGATAGGCATTTCAGATATAGGTGTCGATGGGCATTTCAGATATAGGTGTCGATAGGCATTTCAGATATAGGTGTCGATAGGCATTTAAGATATAGGTGTCGATAGGCATTTCATATATAGGTGTCGATAGGCATTTCAGATATAGGTGTCGATAGGCATTTCAGATATAGGTGTCGATAGGCATTTCAGATATAGGTGTCGATAGGCATTTCAGATATAGGTGTCGATAGGCATTTCAGATATAGGTGTCGATAGGCATTTCAGATATAGGTGCCGATAGGCATTTCAGATATAGGTGCCGATAGGCATTTCAGATATAGTTGCCAATTGGCATTTTAAAAATAGGTGCCGATAGGCATTTCAGATATAGAAGCCGATAGGCATTTCAAATATAGGTGCCGATAGGCATTCCAGATATGGTTGCCGATAGGCATTTCAAATATAGGTGCTGATAGGCATTTCAGATGTAGTTTCCGATAGGCATTTCAAAAATAGGTGTCGATAGGCATTTCAGATATAGGTGTCGATAGGCATTTCAGATATAGGTGTCGATAGGCATTTCAGATATAGGTGTCGATAGGCATTTCAGATATAGGTGTCGATAGGCATTTCAGATATAGGTGTCGATAGGCATTTCAGATATAGGTGCTGATAGGCATTTCAGATATAGTTGCCGATTGGCATTTTAAAAATAGGTGCCGATAGGCATTTCAGATATAGAAGCCGATAGGCATTTCAAATATAGGTGCCGATAGGCATTCCAGATATGGTTGCCGATAGGCATTTCAAATATAGGTGCTGATAGGCATTTCAGATGTAGTTTCCGATAGGCATTTCAAAAATAGGTGTCGATAGGCATTTCAGATATAGGTGTCGATAGGCATTTCAGATATAGGTATCGATAGGCATTTCAGATATTTGTGTCGATAGGCATTTCAGATATAGGTGTCGATAGGCATTTCAGATATAGGTGTCGATAGGCATTTCAGATATAGGTGTCGATAGGCATTTCAGATATAGGTGTCGATAGGCATTTCAGATATAGGTGTCGATAGGCATTTCAGATATAGGTGTCGATAGGCATTTCAGATATAAGTGTCGATAGGCATTTCAGATATAGGTGTCGATAGGCATTTCAGATATAGGTGTCGATAGGCATTTCAGATATAGGTGTCGATAGGCATTTCAGATATAGGTGTCGATAGGCATTTCAGATATAGGTGTCGATAGGCATTTCAGATATAGGTGTCGATAGGCCTTTCAGATATAGGTGCCGATAGGCATTTCAGATATAGTTGCCGATTGGCATTTTAAAAATAGGTGCCGATAGGCATTTCAGATATAGAAGCCGATAGGCATTTCAAATATAGATGCCGATAGGCATTCCAGATATGGTTGCCGATAGGCATTTCAAATATAGGTGCTGATAGGCATTTCAGATGTAGTTTCCGATAGGCATTTCAAAAATAGGTGTCGATAGGCATTTCAGATATAGGTGTCGATAGGCATTTCAGATATAGGTGTCGATAGGCATTTCAGATATAGGTGTCGATAGGCATTTTAGATATAGGTGTCGATAGGCATTTCAGATATAGGTGTCGATAGGCATTTCAGATATAGGTGTCGATAGGCATTTCAGATATAGGTGTCGATAGGCATTTCAGATATAGGTGTCGATAGGCATTTCAGATATAGGTGCCGATAGGCATTTCAGATATAGTTGCCGATTGGCATTTTAAAAATTTGTGCCGATAGGCATTTCAGATATAGAAGCCGATAGGCATTTCAAATATAGGTGCCGATAGCCATTCCAGATATGGTTGCCGATAGGCATTTCAAATATAGGTGCTGATAGGCATTTCAGATGTAGTTTCCGATAGGCATTTCAAAAATAGGTGTCGATAGACATTTCAGATATAGGTGTCGATAGGCATTTCAGATATAGGTATCGATAGGCATTTCAGATATAGGTGTCGATAGGCATTTCAGATATAGGTGTCGATAGGCATTTCAGATATAGGTGTCGATAGGCATTTCAGATATAGGTGTCGATAGGCATTTCAGATATAGGTGTCGATAGGCATTTCAGATATAGGTGTCGATAGGCATTTCAGATATAGGTGCCGATAGGCATTTCAGATATAGTTGCCGATTGGCATTTTAAAAATAGGTGCCGATAGGCATTTCAGATATAGAAGCCGATAGGCATTTCAAATATAGGTGCCGATAGGCATTCCAGATATGGTTGCCGATAGGCATTTCAAATATAGGTGCTGATAGGCATTTCAGATGTAGTTTCCGATAGGCATTTTAAAAATAGGTGTCGATAGGCATTTCAGATATAGGTGTCGATAGGCATTTCAGATATAGGTGTCGATAGGCATTTCAGATATAGGTGTCGATAGGCATTTCAGATATAGGTGTCGATAGGCATTTCAGATATAGGTGTCGATAGGCATTTCAGATATAGGTGTCGATAGGCATTTCAGATATAGGTGCCGATAGGCATTTCAGATATAGGTGCCGATAGGCATTTCAGATATAGTTGCCGATTGGTATTTTAAAAATAGGTGCCGATAGGCATTTCAGATATAGAAGCCGATAGGCATTTCAAATATAGGTGCCGATAGGCATTCCAGATATGGTTGCCGAAAGGCATTTCAAATATAGGTGCTGATAGGCATTTCAGATGTAGTTTCCGATAGGCATTTCAAAAATAGGTGTCGATAGGCATTTCAGATATAGGTGTCGATAGGCATTTCAGATATAGGTGTCGATAGGCATTTCAGATATAGGTGTCGATAGGCATTTCAGATATAGGTGTCGATAGGCATTTCAGATATAGGTGTCGATAGGCATTTCAGATATAGGTGTCGATAGGCATTTCAGATATAGGTGTCGATAGGCATTTCAGATATAGGTGCTGATAGGCATTTCAGATATAGTTGCCGATTGGCATTTTAAAAATAGGTGCCGATAGGCATTTCAGATATAGAAGCCGATAGGCATTTCAAATATAGGTGCCGATAGGCATTCCAGATATGGTTGCCGATAGGCATTTCAAATATAGGTGCTGATAGGCATTTCAGATGTAGTTTCCGATAGGCATTTCAAAAATAGGTGTCGATAGGCATTTCAGATATAGGTGTCGATAGGCATTTCAGATATAGGTGTCGATAGGCATTTCACATATAGGTGTCGATAGGCATTTCAGATATAGGTGTCGATAGGCATTTAAGATATAGGTGTCGATAGGCATTTCATATATAGGTGTCGATAGGCATTTCAGATATAGGTGTCGATAGGCATTTCAGATATAGGTGTCGATAGGCATTTCAGATATAGGTGTCGATAGGCATTTCAGATATAGGTGTCGATAGGCATTTCAGATATAGGTGTCGATAGGCATTTCAGATATAGGTGCCGATAGGCATTTCAGATATAGGTGCCGATAGGCATTTCAGATATAGGTGTCGATAGGCATTTCAGATATAGGTGTCGATAGGCATTTCAGTTATAGGTGTCGATAGGCATTTCAGATATAGGTGTCGATAGGCATTTCAGATATAGGTGTCGATAGGCATTTCAGATATAGGTGCCGATAGGCATTTCAGATATAGGTGCCGATAGGCATTTCAGATATAGTTGCCGATTGGTATTTTAAAAATAGGTGCCGATAGGCATTTCAGATATAGAAGCCGATAGGCATTTCAAATATAGGTGCCGATAGGCATTCCAGATATGGTTGCCGAAAGGCATTTCAAATATAGGTGCTGATAGGCATTTCAGATGTAGTTTCCGATAGGCATTTCAAAAATAGGTGTCGATAGGCATTTCAGATATAGGTGTCGATAGGCATTTCAGATATAGGTGTCGATAGGCATTTCAGATATAGGTGTCGATAGGCATTTCAGATATAGGTGTCGATAGGCATTTCAGATATAGGTGTCGATAGGCATTTCAGATATAGGTGTCGATAGGCATTTCAGATATAGGTGTCGATAGGCATTTCAGATATAGGTGCCGATAGGCATTTCAGATATAGTTGCCGATTGGCATTTTAAAAATAGGTGCCGATAGGCATTTCAGATATAGAAGCCGATAGGCATTTCAAATATAGGTGCCGATAGGCATTCCAGATATGGTTGCCGATAGGCATTTCAAATATAGGTGCTGATAGGCATTTCAGATGTAGTTTCCGATAGGCATTTCAAAAATAGGTGTCGAAAGGCATTTCAGATATAGGTGTCGATAGGCATTTCAGATATAGGTATCGATAGGCATTTCAGATATTTGTGTCGATAGGCATTTCAGATATAGGTGTCGATAGGCATTTCAGATATAGGTGTCGATAGGCATTTCAGATATAGGTGTCGATAGGCATTTCAGATATAGGTGTCGATAGGCATTTCAGATATAGGTGTCGATAGGCATTTCAGATATAGGTGTCGATAGGCATTTCAGATATAGGTGTCGATAGGCATTTCAGATATAGGTGTCGATAGGCATTTCAGATATAGGTGTCGATAGGCATTTCAGATATAGGTGTCGATATGCATTTCAGATATAGGTGTCGATAGGCATTTCAGATATAGGTGTCGATAGGCATTTCAGATATAGGTGTCGATAGGCATTTCAGATATAGGTGTCGATAGGCCTTTCAGATATAGGTGCCGATAGGCATTTCAGATATAGTTGCCGATTGGCATTTTAAAAATAGGTGCCGATAGGCATTTCAGATATAGAAGCCGATAGGCATTTCAAATATAGATGCCGATAGGCATTCCAGATATGGTTGCCGATAGGCATTTCAAATATAGGTGCTGATAGGCATTTCAGATGTAGTTTCCGATAGGCATTTCAAAAATAGGTGTCGATAGGCATTTCAGATATAGGTGTCGATAGGCATTTCAGATATAGGTATCGATAGGCATTTCAGATATTTGTGTCGATAGGCATTTCAGATATAGGTGTCGATAGGCATTTCAGATATAGGTGTCGATAGGCATTTCAGATATAGGTGTCGATAGGCATTTCAGATATAGGTGTCGATAGGCATTTCAGATATAGGTGTCGATAGGCATTTCAGATATAGGTGTCGATAGGCATTTCAGATATAAGTGTCGATAGGCATTTCAGATATAGGTGTCGATAGGCATTTCAGATATAGGTGTCGATAGGCATTTCAGATATAGGTGTCGATAGGCATTTCAGATATAGGTGTCGATAGGCCTTTCAGATATAGGTGCCGATAGGCATTTCAGATATAGTTGCCGATTGGCATTTTAAAAATAGGTGCCGATAGGCATTTCAGATATAGAAGCCGATAGGCATTTCAAATATAGATGCCGATAGGCATTCCAGATATGGTTGCCGATAGGCATTTCAAATATAGGTGCTGATAGGCATTTCAGATGTAGTTTCCGATAGGCATTTCAAAAATAGGTGTCGATAGGCATTTCAGATATAGGTGTCGATAGGCATTTCAGATATAGGTGTCGATAGGCATTTCAGATATAGGTGTCGATAGGCATTTTAGATATAGGTGTCGATAGGCATTTCAGATATAGGTGTCGATAGGCATTTCAGATATAGGTGTCGATAGGCATTTCAGATATAGGTGTCGATAGGCATTTCAGATAAAGGTGTCGATAGGCATTTCAGATATAGGTGCCGATAGGCATTTTAGATATAGTTGCCGATTGGCATTTTAAAAATAGGTGCCGATAGGCATTTCAGATATAGAAGCCGATAGGCATTTCCAATATAGGTGCCGATAGGCATTCCAGATATGGTTGCCGATAGGCATTTCAAATATAGGTGCTGATAGGCATTTGAGATGTAGTTTCCGATAGGCATTTTAAAAATAGGTGTCGATAGGCATTTCAGATATAGGTGTCGATAGGCATTTCAGATATAGGTGTCGATAGGCATTTCAGATATAGGTGTCGATAGGCATTTCAGATATAGGTGTCGATAGGCATTTCAGATATAGGTGTCGATAGGCATTTCAGATATAGGTGTCGATAGGCATTTCAGATATAGGTGTCGATAGGCATTTCAGATATAGGTGTCGATAGGCATTTCAGATATAGGTGCCGATAGGCATTTCAGATATAGGTGCCGATAGGCATTTCAGATATAGTTGCCGATTGGTATTTTAAAAATAGGTGCCGATAGGCATTTCAGATATAGAAGCCGATAGGCATTTCAAATATAGGTGCCGATAGGCATTCCAGATATGGTTGCCGAAAGGCATTTCAAATATAGGTGCTGATAGGCATTTCAGATGTAGTTTCCGATAGGCATTTCAAAAATAGGTGTCGATAGGCATTTCAGATATAGGTGTCGATAGGCATTTCAGATATAGGTGTCGATAGGCATTTCAGATATAGGTGTCGATAGGCATTTCAGATATAGGTGTCGATAGGCATTTCAGATATAGGTGTCGATAGGCATTTCAGATATAGGTGTCGATAGGCATTTCAGATATAGGTGTCGATAGGCATTTCAGATATAGGTGCTGATAGGCATTTCAGATATAGTTGCCGATTGGCATTTTAAAAATAGGTGCCGATAGGCATTTCAGATATAGAAGCCGATAGGCATTTCAAATATAGGTGCCGATAGGCATTCCAGATATGGTTGCCGATAGGCATTTCAAATATAGGTGCTGATAGGCATTTCAGATGTAGTTTCCGATAGGCATTTCAAAAATAGGTGTCGATAGGCATTTCAGATATAGGTGTCGATAGGCATTTCAGATATAGGTGTCGATAGGCATTTCACATATAGGTGTCGATAGGCATTTCAGATATAGGTGTCGATAGGCATTTAAGATATAGGTGTCGATAGGCATTTCATATATAGGTGTCGATAGGCATTTCAGATATAGGTGTCGATAGGCATTTCAGATATAGGTGTCGATAGGCATTTCAGATATAGGTGTCGATAGGCATTTCAGATATAGGTGTCGATAGGCATTTCAGATATAGGTGTCGATAGGCATTTCAGATATAGGTGCCGATAGGCATTTCAGATATAGGTGCCGATAGGCATTTCAGATATAGGTGTCGATAGGCATTTCAGATATAGGTGTCGATAGGCATTTCAGTTATAGGTGTCGATAGGCATTTCAGATATAGGTGTCGATAGGCATTTCAGATATAGGTGTCGATAGGCATTTCAGATATAGGTGCCGATAGGCATTTCAGATATAGGTGCCGATAGGCATTTCAGATATAGTTGCCGATTGGTATTTTAAAAATAGGTGCCGATAGGCATTTCAGATATAGAAGCCGATAGGCATTTCAAATATAGGTGCCGATAGGCATTCCAGATATGGTTGCCGAAAGGCATTTCAAATATAGGTGCTGATAGGCATTTCAGATGTAGTTTCCGATAGGCATTTCAAAAATAGGTGTCGATAGGCATTTCAGATATAGGTGTCGATAGGCATTTCAGATATAGGTGTCGATAGGCATTTCAGATATAGGTGTCGATAGGCATTTCAGATATAGGTGTCGATAGGCATTTCAGATATAGGTGTCGATAGGCATTTCAGATATAGGTGTCGATAGGCATTTCAGATATAGGTGTCGATAGGCATTTCAGATATAGGTGCCGATAGGCATTTCAGATATAGTTGCCGATTGGCATTTTAAAAATAGGTGCCGATAGGCATTTCAGATATAGAAGCCGATAGGCATTTCAAATATAGGTGCCGATAGGCATTCCAGATATGGTTGCCGATAGGCATTTCAAATATAGGTGCTGATAGGCATTTCAGATGTAGTTTCCGATAGGCATTTCAAAAATAGGTGTCGATAGGCATTTCAGATATAGGTGTCGATAGGCATTTCAGATATAGGTATCGATAGGCATTTCAGATATTTGTGTCGATAGGCATTTCAGATATAGGTGTCGATAGGCATTTCAGATATAGGTGTCGATAGGCATTTCAGATATAGGTGTCGATAGGCATTTCAGATATAGGTGTCGATAGGCATTTCAGATATAGGTGTCGATAGGCATTTCAGATATAGGTGTCGATAGGCATTTCAGATATAGGTGTCGATAGGCATTTCAGATATAGGTGTCGATAGGCATTTCAGATATAGGTGTCGATAGGCATTTCAGATATAGGTGTCGATAGGCATTTCAGATATAGGTGTCGATAGGCATTTCAGATATAGGTGTCGATAGGCATTTCAGATATAGGTGTCGATAGGCATTTCAGATATAGGTGTCGATAGGCCTTTCAGATATAGGTGCCGATAGGCATTTCAGATATAGTTGCCGATTGGCATTTTTAAAATAGGTGCCGATAGGCATTTCAGATATAGAAGCCGATAGGCATTTCAAATATAGATGCCGATAGGCATTCCAGATATGGTTGCCGATATGCATTTCAAATATAGGTGCTGATAGGCATTTCAGATGTAGTTTCCGATAGGCATTTCAAAAATAGGTGTCGATAGGCATTTCAGATATAGGTGTCGATAGGCATTTCAGATATAGGTGTCGATAGGCATTTCAGATATAGGTGTCGATAGGCATTTTAGATATAGGTGTCGATAGGCATTTCAGATATAGGTGTCGATAGGCATTTCAGATATAGGTGTCGATAGGCATTTCAGATATAGGTGTCGATAGGCATTTCAGATATAGGTGTCGATAGGCATTTCAGATATAGGTGCCGATAGGCATTTCAGATATAGTTGCCGATTGGCATTTTAAAAATAGGTGCCGATAGGCATTTCAGATATAGAAGCCGATAGGCATTTCAAATATAGGTGCCGATAGCCATTCCAGATATGGTTGCCGATAGGCATTTCAAATATAGGTGCTGATAGGCATTTCAGATGTAGTTTCCGATAGGCATTTCAAAAATAGGTGTCGATAGACATTTCAGATATAGGTGTCGATAGGCATTTCAGATATAGGTATCGATAGGCATTTCAGATATAGGTGTCGATAGGCATTTCAGATATAGGTGTCGATAGGCATTTCAGATATAGGTGTCGATAGGCATTTCAGATATAGGTGTCGATAGGCATTTCAGATATAGGTGTCGATAGGCATTTCAGATATAGGTGTCGATAGGCATTTCAGATATAGGTGCCGATAGGCATTTTAGATATAGTTGCCGATTGGCATTTTAAAAATAGGTGCCGATAGGCATTTCAGATATAGAAGCCGATAGGCATTTCAAATATAGGTGCCGATAGGCATTCCAGATATGGTTGCCGATAGGCATTTCAAATATAGGTGCTGATAGGCATTTCAGATGTAGTTTCCGATAGGCATTTTAAAAATAGGTGTCGATAGGCATTTCAGATATAGGTGTCGATAGGCATTTCAGGTATAGGTGTCGATAGGCATTTCAGATATAGGTGTCGATAGGCATTTCAGATATAGGTGTCGATAGGCATTTCAGATATAGGTGTCGATAGGCATTTCAGATATAGGTGCCGATAGGCATTTCAGATATAGTTGCCGATTGGCATTTTAAAAATAGGTGCCGATAGGCATTTCAGATATAGAAGCCGATAGGCATTTCAAATATAGGTGCCGATAGGCATTCCAGATATGGTTGCCGATAGGCATTTCAAATATAGGTGCTGATAGGCATTTCAGATGTAGTTTCCGATAGGCATTTCAAAAATAGGTGTCGATAGGCATTTCAGATATAGGTGTCGATAGGCATTTCAGATATAGGTGTCAATAGGCATTTCAGATATAGGTGTCGATAGGCATTTCAGATATAGGTGTCGATAGGCATTTCAGATATAGGTGTCGATAGGCATTTCAGATATAGGTGTCAATAGGCATTTCAGATATAGGTGTCGATAGGCATTTCAGATATAGGTGTCGATAGGCATTTCAGATATAGGTGCCGATAGGCATTTCAGATATAGGTGCCGATAGGCATTTCAGATATAGTTGCCGATTGGTATTTTAAAAATAGGTGCCGATAGGCATTTCAGATATAGAAGCCGATAGGCATTTCAAATATAGGTGCCGATAGGCATTCCAGATATGGTTGCCGATAGGCATTTCAAATATAGGTGCCGATAGCCATTCCAGATATGGTTGCCGATAGGCATTTCAAATATAGGTGCTGATAGGCATTTCAGATGTAGTTTCCGATAGGCATTTCAAAAATAGGTGTCGATAGACATTTCAGATATAGGTGTCGATAGGCATTTCAGATATAGGTATCGATAGGCATTTCAGATATAGGTGTCGATAGGCATTTCAGATATAGGTGTCGATAGGCATTTCAGATATAGGTGTCGATAGGCATTTCAGATATAGGTGTCGATAGGCATTTCAGATATAGGTGTCGATAGGCATTTCAGATATAGGTGTCGATAGGCATTTCAGATATAGGTGCCGATAGGCATTTCAGATATAGGTGTCGATAGGCATTTCAGATATAGGTGTCGATAGGCATTTCAGATATAGGTGTCGATAGGCATTTCAGATATAGGTGTCGATAGGCATTTCAGATATAGGTGTCGATAGGCCTTTCAGATATAGGTGCCGATAGGCATTTCAGATATAGTTGCCGATTGGCATTTTTAAAATAGGTGCCGATAGGCATTTCAGATATAGAAGCCGATAGGCATTTCAAATATAGATGCCGATAGGCATTCCAGATATGGTTGCCGATAGGCATTTCAAATATAGGTGCTGATAGGCATTTCAGATGTAGTTTCCGATAGGCATTTCAAAAATAGGTGTCGATAGGCATTTCAGATATAGGTGTCGATAGGCATTTCAGATATAGGTGTCGATAGGCATTTCAGATATAGGTGTCGATAGGCATTTTAGATATAGGTGTCGATAGGCATTTCAGATATAGGTGTCGATAGGCATTTCAGATATAGGTGTCGATAGGCATTTCAGATATAGGTGTGGATAGGCATTTCAGATATAGGTGTCGATAGGCATTTCAGATATAGGTGCCGATAGGCATTTCAGATATAGTTGCCGATTGGCATTTTAAAAATAGGTGCCGATAGGCATTTCAGATATAGAAGCCGATAGGCATTTCAAATATAGGTGCCGATAGCCATTCCAGATATGGTTGCCGATAGGCATTTCAAATATAGGTGCTGATAGGCATTTCAGATGTAGATTCCGATAGGCATTTCAAAAATAGGTGTCGATAGACATTTCAGATATAGGTGTCGATAGGCATTTCAGATATAGGTATCGATAGGCATTTCAGATATAGGTGTCGATAGGCATTTCAGATATAGGTGTCGATAGGCATTTCAGATATAGGTGTCGATAGGCATTTCAGATATAGGTGTCGATAGGCATTTCAGATATAGGTGTCGATAGGCATTTCAGATATAGGTGTCGATAGGCATTTCAGATATAGGTGCCGATAGGCATTTTAGATATAGTTGCCGATTGGCATTTTAAAAATAGGTGCCGATAGGCATTTCAGATATAGAAGCCGATAGGCATTTCAAATATAGTTGCCGATAGGCATTCCAGATATGGTTGCCGATAGGCATTTCAAATATAGGTGCTGATAGGCATTTCAGATGTAGTTTCCGATAGGCATTTTAAAAATAGGTGTCAATAGGCATTTCAGATATAGGTGTCGATAGGCATTTCAGATATAGGTGTCGATAGGCATTTCAGATATAGGTGTCGATAGGCATTTCAGATATAGGTGTCGATAGGCATTTCAGATATAGGTGTCGATAGGCATTTCAGATATAGGTGCCGATAGGCATTTAAGATATAGTTGCCGATTGGCATTTTAAAAATAGGTGCCGATAGGCATTTCAGATATAGAAGCCGATAGGCATTTCAAATATAGGTGCCGATAGGCATTCCAGATATGGTTGCCGATAGGCATTTCAAATATAGGTGCTGATAGGCATTTCAGATGTAGTTTCCGATAGGCATTTCAAAAATAGGTGTCGATAGGCATTTCAGATATAGGTGTCGATAGGCATTTCAGATATAGGTGTCAATAGGCATTTCAGATATAGGTGTCGATAGGCATTTCAGATATAGGTGTCGATAGGCATTTCAGATATAGGTGTCGATAGGCATTTCAGATATAGGTGTCGATAGGCATTTCAGATATAGGTGTCGATAGGCATTTCAGATATAGGTGTCGATAGGCATTTCAGATATAGGTGCCGATAGGCATTTCAGATATAGGTGCCGATAGGCATTTCAGATATAGTTGCCGATTGGTATTTTAAAAATAGGTGCCGATAGGCATTTCAGATATAGAAGCCGATAGGCATTTCAAATATAGGTGCCGATAGGCATTCCAGATATGGTTGCCGATAGGCATTTCAAATATAGGTGCCGATAGCCATTCCAGATATGGTTGCCGATAGGCATTTCAAATATAGGTGCTGATAGGCATTTCAGATGTAGTTTCCGAAAGGCATTTCAAAAATAGGTGTCGATAGACATTTCAGATATAGGTGTCGATAGGCATTTCAGATATAGGTATCGATAGGCATTTCAGATATAGGTGTCGATAGGCATTTCAGATATAGGTGTCGATAGGCATTTCAGTTATAGGTGTCGATAGGCATTTCAGATATAGGTGTCGATAGGCATTTCAGATATAGGTGTCGATAGGCATTTCAGATATAGGTGTCGATAGGCATTTCAGATATAGGTGCCGATAGGCATTTTAGATATAGTTGCCGATTGGCATTTTAAAAATAGGTGCCGATAGGCATTTCAGATATAGAAGCCGATAGGCATTTCAAATATAGGTGCCGATAGGCATTCCAGATATGGTTGCCGATAGGCATTTCAAATATAGGTGCTGATAGGCATTTCAGATGTAGTTTCCGATAGGCATTTTAAAAATAGGTGTCGATAGGCATTTCAGATATAGGTGTCGATAGGCATTTCAGATATAGGTGTCGATAGGCATTTCAGATATAGGTGTCGATAGGCATTTCAGATATAGGTGTCGATAGGCATTTCAGATATAGGTGTCGATAGGCATTTCAGATATAGGTGCCGATAGGCATTTCAGATATAGTTGCCGATTGGCATTTTAAAAATAGGTTCCGATAGGCATTTCAGATATAGAAGCCGATAGGCATTTCAAATATAGGTGCCGATAGGCATTCCAGATATGGTTGCCGATAGGCATTTCAAATATAGGTGCTGATAGGCATTTCAGATGTAGTTTCCGATAGGCATTTCAAAAATAGGTGTCGATAGGCATTTCAGATATAGGTGTCGATAGGCATTTCAGATATAGGTGTCAATAGGCATTTCAGATATAGGTGTCGATAGGCATTTCAGATATAGGTGTCGATAGGCATTTCAGATATAGGTGTCGATAGGCATTTCAGATATAGGTGTCGATAGGCATTTCAGATATAGGTGTCGATAGGCATTTCAGATATAGGTGTCGATAGGCATTTCAGATATAGGTGCCGATAGGCATTTCAGATATAGGTGCCGATAGGCATTTCAGATATAGTTGCCGATTGGTATTTTAAAAATAGGTGCCGATAGGCATTTCAGATATAGAAGCCGATAGGCATTTCAAATATAGGTGCCGATAGGCATTCCAGATATGGTTGCCGAAAGGCATTTCAAATATAGGTGCTGATAGGCATTTCAGATGTAGTTTCCGATAGGCATTACAAAAATAGGTGTCGATAGGCATTTCAGATATAGGTGTCGATAGGCATTTCAGATATAGGTGTCGATAGGCATTTCAGATATAGGTGTCGATAGGCATTTCAGATATAGGTGTCGATAGGCATTTCAGATATAGGTGTCGATAGGCATTTCAGATATAGATGTCGATAGGCATTTCAGATATAGGTGTCGATAGGCATTTCAGATATAGGTGCCGATAGGCATTTCAGATATAGTTGCCGATTGGCATTTTAAAAATAGGTGCCGATAGGCATTTCAGATATAGAAGCCGATAGGCATTTCAAATATAGGTGCCGATAGGCATTCCAGATATGGTTGCCGATAGGCATTTCAAATATAGGTGCTGATAGGCATTTCAGATGTAGTTTCCGATAGGCAATTCAAAAATAGGTGTCGATAGGCATTTCAGATATAGGTGTCGAAAGGCATTTCAGATATAGGTGTCGATAGGCATTTCACATATAGGTGTCGATAGGCATTTCAGATATAGGTGTCGATAGGCATTTAAGATATAGGTGTCGATAGGCATTTCATATATAGGTGTCGATAGGCATTTCAGATATAGGTGTCGATAGGCATTTCAGATATAGGTGTCGATAGGCATTTCAGATATAGGTGTCGATAGGCATTTCAGATATAGGTGTCGATAGGCATTTCAGATATAGGTGTCGATAGGCATTTCAGATATAGGTGCCGATAGGCATTTCAGATATAGGTGCCGATAGGCATTTCAGATATAGGTGTCGATAGGCATTTCAGATATAGGTGTCGATAGGCATTTCAGATATAGGTGTCGATAGGCATTTCAGATATAGGTGTCGATAGGCATTTCAGATATAGGTGTCGATAGGCATTTCAGATATAGGTGCCGATAGGCATTTCAGATATAGGTGCCGATAGGCATTTCAGATATAGTTGCCGATTGGTATTTTAAAAATAGGTGCCGATAGGCATTTCAGATATAGAAGCCGATAGGCATTTCAAATATAGGTGCCGATAGGCATTCCAGATATGGTTGCCGAAAGGCATTTCAAATATAGGTGCTGATAGGCATTTCAGATGTAGTTTCCGATAGGCATTTCAAAAATAGGTGTCGATAGGCATTTCAGATATAGGTGTCGATAGGCATTTCAGATATAGGTGTCGATAGGCATTTCAGATATAGGTGTCGATAGGCATTTCAGATATAGGTGTCGATAGGCATTTCAGATATAGGTGTCGATAGGCATTTCAGATATAGGTGTCGATAGGCATTTCAGATATAGGTGTCGATAGGCATTTCAGATATAGGTGCCGATAGGCATTTCAGATATAGTTGCCGATTGGCATTTTAAAAATAGGTGCCGATAGGCATTTCAGATATAGAAGCCGATAGGCATTTCAAATATAGGTGCCGATAGGCATTCCAGATATGGTTGCCGATAGGCATTTCAAATATAGGTGCTGATAGGCATTTCAGATGTAGTTTCCGATAGGCATTTCAAAAATAGGTGTCGATAGGCATTTCAGATATAGGTGTCGATAGGCATTTCAGATATAGGTGTCGATAGGCATTTCAGATATAGGTGTCGATGGGCATTTCAGATATAGGTGTCGATAGGCATTTCAGATATAGGTGTCGATAGGCATTTAAGATATAGGTGTCGATAGGCATTTCATATATAGGTGTCGATAGGCATTTCAGATATAGGTGTCGATAGGCATTTCAGATATAGGTGTCGATAGGCATTTCAGATATAGGTGTCGATAGGCATTTCAGATATAGGTGTCGATAGGCATTTCAGATATAGGTGTCGATAGGCATTTCAGATATAGGTGCCGATAGGCATTTCAGATATAGGTGCCGATAGGCATTTCAGATATAGTTGCCAATTGGCATTTTAAAAATAGGTGCCGATAGGCATTTCAGATATAGAAGCCGATAGGCATTTCAAATATAGGTGCCGATAGGCATTCCAGATATGGTTGCCGATAGGCATTTCAAATATAGGTGCTGATAGGCATTTCAGATGTAGTTTCCGATAGGCATTTCAAAAATAGGTGTCGATAGGCATTTCAGATATAGGTGTCGATAGGCATTTCAGATATAGGTGTCGATAGGCATTTCAGATATAGGTGTCGATAGGCATTTCAGATATAGGTGTCGATAGGCATTTCAGATATAGGTGTCGATAGGCATTTCTGATATAGGTGCTGATAGGCATTTCAGATATAGTTGCCGATTGGCATTTTAAAAATAGGTGCCGATAGGCATTTCAGATATAGAAGCCGATAGGCATTTCAAATATAGGTGCCGATAGGCATTCCAGATATGGTTGCCGATAGGCATTTCAAATATAGGTGCTGATAGGCATTTCAGATGTAGTTTCCGATAGGCATTTCAAAAATAGGTGTCGATAGGCATTTCAGATATAGGTGTCGATAGGCATTTCAGATATAGGTATCGATAGGCATTTCAGATATTTGTGTCGATAGGCATTTCAGATATAGGTGTCGATAGGCATTTCAGATATAGGTGTCGATAGGCATTTCAGATATAGGTGTCGATAGGCATTTCAGATATAGGTGTCGATAGGCATTTCAGATATAGGTGTCGATAGGCATTTCAGATATAGGTGTCGATAGGCATTTCAGATATAAGTGTCGATAGGCATTTCAGATATAGGTGTCGATAGGCATTTCAGATATAGGTGTCGATAGGCATTTCAGATATAGGTGTCGATAGGCATTTCAGATATAGGTGTCGATAGGCATTTCAGATATAGGTGTCGATAGGCATTTCAGATATAGGTGTCGATAGGCCTTTCAGATATAGGTGCCGATAGGCATTTCAGATATAGTTGCCGATTGGCATTTTAAAAATAGGTGCCGATAGGCATTTCAGATATAGAAGCCGATAGGCATTTCAAATATAGATGCCGATAGGCATTCCAGATATGGTTGCCGATAGGCATTTCAAATATAGGTGCTGATAGGCATTTCAGATGTAGTTTCCGATAGGCATTTCAAAAATAGGTGTCGATAGGCATTTCAGATATAGGTGTCGATAGGCATTTCAGATATAGGTGTCGATAGGCATTTCAGATATAGGTGTCGATAGGCATTTTAGATATAGGTGTCGATAGGCATTTCAGATATAGGTGTCGATAGGCATTTCAGATATAGGTGTCGATAGGCATTTCAGATATAGGTTTAGATAGGCATTTCAGATATAGGTGTCGATAGGCATTTCAGATATAGGTGCCGATAGGCATTTCAGATATAGTTGCCGATTGGCATTTTAAAAATTTGTGCCGATAGGCATTTCAGATATAGAAGCCGATAGGCATTTCAAATATAGGTGCCGATAGCCATTCCAGATATGGTTGCCGATAGGCATTTCAAATATAGGTGCTGATAGGCATTTCAGATGTAGTTTCCGATAGGCATTTCAAAAATAGGTGTCGATAGACATTTCAGATATAGGTGTCGATAGGCATTTCAGATATAGGTATCGATAGGCATTTCAGATATAGGTGTCGATAGGCATTTCAGATATAGGTGTCGATAGGCATTTCAGATATAGGTGTCGATAGGCATTTCAGATATAGGTGTCGATAGGCATTTCAGATATAGGTGTCGATAGGCATTTCAGATATAGGTGTCGATAGGCATTTCAGATATAGGTGCCGATAGGCATTTCAGATATAGTTGCCGATTGGCATTTTAAAAATAGGTGCCGATAGGCATTTCAGATATAGAAGCCGATAGGCATTTCAAATATAGGTGCCGATAGGCATTCCAGATATGGTTGCCGATAGGCATTTCAAATATAGGTGCTGATAGGCATTTCAGATGTAGTTTCCGATAGGCATTTTAAAAATAGGTGTCGATAGGCATTTCAGATATAGGTGTCGATAGGCATTTCAGATTTAGGTGTCGATAGGCATTTCAGATATAGGTGTCGATAGGCATTTCAGATATAGGTGTCGATAGGCATTTCAGATATAGGTGTCGATAGGCATTTCAGATATAGGTGTCGATAGGCATTTCAGATATAGGTGTCGATAGGCATTTCAGATATAGGTGCCGATAGGCATTTCAGATATAGGTGCCGATAGGCATTTCAGATATAGTTGCCGATTGGTATTTTAAAAATAGGTGCCGATAGGCATTTCAGATATAGAAGCCGATAGGCATTTCAAATATAGGTGCCGATAGGCATTCCAGATATGGTTGCCGAAAGGCATTTCAAATATAGGTGCTGATAGGCATTTCAGATGTAGTTTCCGATAGGCATTTCAAAAATAGGTGTCGATAGGCATTTCAGATATAGGTGTCGATAGGCATTTCAGATATAGGTGTCGATAGGCATTTCAGATATAGGTGTCGATAGGCATTTCAGATATAGGTGTCGATAGGCATTTCAGATATAGGTGTCGATAGGCATTTCAGATATAGGTGTCGATAGGCATTTCAGATATAGGTGTCGATAGGCATTTCAGATATAGGTGCTGATAGGCATTTCAGATATAGTTGCCGATTGGCATTTTAAAAATAGGTGCCGATAGGCATTTCAGATATAGAAGCCGATAGGCATTTCAAATATAGGTGCCGATAGGCATTCCAGATATGGTTGCCGATAGGCATTTCAAATATAGGTGCTGATAGGCATTTCAGATGTAGTTTCCGATAGGCATTTCAAAAATAGGTGTCGATAGGCATTTCAGATATAGGTGTCGATAGGCATTTCAGATATAGGTGTCGATAGGCATTTCACATATAGGTGTCGATAGGCATTTCAGATATAGGTGTCGATAGGCATTTAAGATATAGGTGTCGATAGGCATTTCATATATAGGTGTCGATAGGCATTTCAGATATAGGTGTCGATAGGCATTTCAGATATAGGTGTCGATAGGCATTTCAGATATAGGTGTCGATAGGCATTTCAGATATAGGTGTCGATAGGCATTTCAGATATAGGTGTCGATAGGCATTTCAGATATAGGTGCCGATAGGCATTTCAGATATAGGTGCCGATAGGCATTTCAGATATAGGTGTCGATAGGCATTTCAGATATAGGTGTCGATAGGCATTTCAGTTATAGGTGTCGATAGGCATTTCAGATATAGGTGTCGATAGGCATTTCAGATATAGGTGTCGATAGGCATTTCAGATATAGGTGCCGATAGGCATTTCAGATATAGGTGCCGATAGGCATTTCAGATATAGTTGCCGATTGGTATTTTAAAAATAGGTGCCGATAGGCATTTCAGATATAGAAGCCGATAGGCATTTCAAATATAGGTGCCGATAGGCATTCCAGATATGGTTGCCGAAAGGCATTTCAAATATAGGTGCTGATAGGCATTTCAGATGTAGTTTCCGATAGGCATTTCAAAAATAGGTGTCGATAGGCATTTCAGATATAGGTGTCGATAGGCATTTCAGATATAGGTGTCGATAGGCATTTCAGATATAGGTGTCGATAGGCATTTCAGATATAGGTGTCGATAGGCATTTCAGATATAGGTGTCGATAGGCATTTCAGATATAGGTGTCGATAGGCATTTCAGATATAGGTGTCGATAGGCATTTCAGATATAGGTGCCGATAGGCATTTCAGATATAGTTGCCGATTGGCATTTTAAAAATAGGTGCCGATAGGCATTTCAGATATAGAAGCCGATAGGCATTTCAAATATAGGTGCCGATAGGCATTCCAGATATGGTTGCCGATAGGCATTTCAAATATAGGTGCTGATAGGCATTTCAGATGTAGTTTCCGATAGGCATTTCAAAAATAGGTGTCGAAAGGCATTTCAGATATAGGTGTCGATAGGCATTTCAGATATAGGTATCGATAGGCATTTCAGATATTTGTGTCGATAGGCATTTCAGATATAGGTGTCGATAGGCATTTCAGATATAGGTGTCGATAGGCATTTCAGATATAGGTGTCGATAGGCATTTCAGATATAGGTGTCGATAGGCATTTCAGATATAGGTGTCGATAGGCATTTCAGATATAGGTGTCGATAGGCATTTCAGATATAGGTGTCGATAGGCATTTCAGATATAGGTGTCGATAGGCATTTCAGATATAGGTGTCGATAGGCATTTCAGATATAGGTGTCGATATGCATTTCAGATATAGGTGTCGATAGGCATTTCAGATATAGGTGTCGATAGGCATTTCAGATATAGGTGTCGATAGGCATTTCAGATATAGGTGTCGATAGGCCTTTCAGATATAGGTGCCGATAGGCATTTCAGATATAGTTGCCGATTGGCATTTTAAAAATAGGTGCCGATAGGCATTTCAGATATAGAAGCCGATAGGCATTTCAAATATAGATGCCGATAGGCATTCCAGATATGGTTGCCGATAGGCATTTCAAATATAGGTGCTGATAGGCATTTCAGATGTAGTTTCCGATAGGCATTTCAAAAATAGGTGTCGATAGGCATTTCAGATATAGGTGTCGATAGGCATTTCAGATATAGGTATCGATAGGCATTTCAGATATTTGTGTCGATAGGCATTTCAGATATAGGTGTCGATAGGCATTTCAGATATAGGTGTCGATAGGCATTTCAGATATAGGTGTCGATAGGCATTTCAGATATAGGTGTCGATAGGCATTTCAGATATAGGTGTCGATAGGCATTTCAGATATAGGTGTCGATAGGCATTTCAGATATAAGTGTCGATAGGCATTTCAGATATAGGTGTCGATAGGCATTTCAGATATAGGTGTCGATAGGCATTTCAGATATAGGTGTCGATAGGCATTTCAGATATAGGTGTCGATAGGCATTTCAGATATAGGTGTCGATAGGCATTTCAGATATAGGTGTCGATAGGCCTTTCAGATATAGGTGCCGATAGGCATTTCAGATATAGTTGCCGATTGGCATTTTAAAAATAGGTGCCGATAGGCATTTCAGATATAGAAGCCGATAGGCATTTCAAATATAGATGCCGATAGGCATTCCAGATATGGTTGCCGATAGGCATTTCAAATATAGGTGCTGATAGGCATTTCAGATGTAGTTTCCGATAGGCATTTCAAAAATAGGTGTCGATAGGCATTTCAGATATAGGTGTCGATAGGCATTTCAGATATAGGTGTCGATAGGCATTTCAGATATAGGTGTCGATAGGCATTTTAGATATAGGTGTCGATAGGCATTTCAGATATAGGTGTCGATAGGCATTTCAGATATAGGTGTCGATAGGCATTTCAGATATAGGTGTCGATAGGCATTTCAGATATAGGTGTCGATAGGCATTTCAGATATAGGTGCCGATAGGCATTTTAGATATAGTTGCCGATTGGCATTTTAAAAATAGGTGCCGATAGGCATTTCAGATATAGAAGCCGATAGGCATTTCCAATATAGGTGCCGATAGGCATTCCAGATATGGTTGCCGATAGGCATTTCAAATATAGGTGCTGATAGGCATTTGAGATGTAGTTTCCGATAGGCATTTTAAAAATAGGTGTCGATAGGCATTTCAGATATAGGTGTCGATAGGCATTTCAGATATAGGTGTCGATAGGCATTTCAGATATAGGTGTCGATAGGCATTTCAGATATAGGTGTCGATAGGCATTTCAGATATAGGTGTCGATAGGCATTTCAGATATAGGTGTCGATAGGCATTTCAGATATAGGTGTCGATAGGCATTTCAGATATAGGTGTCGATAGGCATTTCAGATATAGGTGCCGATAGGCATTTCAGATATAGGTGCCGATAGGCATTTCAGATATAGTTGCCGATTGGTATTTTAAAAATAGGTGCCGATAGGCATTTCAGATATAGAAGCCGATAGGCATTTCAAATATAGGTGCCGATAGGCATTCCAGATATGGTTGCCGAAAGGCATTTCAAATATAGGTGCTGATAGGCATTTCAGATGTAGTTTCCGATAGGCATTTCAAAAATAGGTGTCGATAGGCATTTCAGATATAGGTGTCGATAGGCATTTCAGATATAGGTGTCGATAGGCATTTCAGATATAGGTGTCGATAGGCATTTCAGATATAGGTGTCGATAGGCATTTCAGATATAGGTGTCGATAGGCATTTCAGATATAGGTGTCGATAGGCATTTCAGATATAGGTGTCGATAGGCATTTCAGATATAGGTGCTGATAGGCATTTCAGATATAGTTGCCGATTGGCATTTTAAAAATAGGTGCCGATAGGCATTTCAGATATAGAAGCCGATAGGCATTTCAAATATAGGTGCCGATAGGCATTCCAGATATGGTTGCCGATAGGCATTTCAAATATAGGTGCTGATAGGCATTTCAGATGTAGTTTCCGATAGGCATTTCAAAAATAGGTGTCGATAGGCATTTCAGATATAGGTGTCGATAGGCATTTCAGATATAGGTGTCGATAGGCATTTCACATATAGGTGTCGATAGGCATTTCAGATATAGGTGTCGATAGGCATTTAAGATATAGGTGTCGATAGGCATTTCATATATAGGTGTCGATAGGCATTTCAGATATAGGTGTCGATAGGCATTTCAGATATAGGTGTCGATAGGCATTTCAGATATAGGTGTCGATAGGCATTTCAGATATAGGTGTCGATAGGCATTTCAGATATAGGTGTCGATAGGCATTTCAGATATAGGTGCCGATAGGCATTTCAGATATAGGTGCCGATAGGCATTTCAGATATAGGTGTCGATAGGCATTTCAGATATAGGTGTCGATAGGCATTTCAGTTATAGGTGTCGATAGGCATTTCAGATATAGGTGTCGATAGGCATTTCAGATATAGGTGTCGATAGGCATTTCAGATATAGGTGCCGATGGGCATTTCAGATATAGGTGCCGATAGGCATTTCAGATATAGTTGCCGATTGGTATTTTAAAAATAGGTGCCGATAGGCATTTCAGATATAGAAGCCGATAGGCATTTCAAATATAGGTGCCGATAGGCATTCCAGATATGGTTGCCGAAAGGCATTTCAAATATAGGTGCTGATAGGCATTTCAGATGTAGTTTCCGATAGGCATTTCAAAAATAGGTGTCGATAGGCATTTCAGATATAGGTGTCGATAGGCATTTCAGATATAGGTGTCGATAGGCATTTCAGATATAGGTGTCGATAGGCATTTCAGATATAGGTGTCGATAGGCATTTCAGATATAGGTGTCGATAGGCATTTCAGATATAGGTGTCGATAGGCATTTCAGATATAGGTGTCGATAGGCATTTCAGATATAGGTGCCGATAGGCATTTCAGATATAGTTGCCGATTGGCATTTTAAAAATAGGTGCCGATAGGCATTTCAGATATAGAAGCCGATAGGCATTTCAAATATAGGTGCCGATAGGCATTCCAGATATGGTTGCCGATAGGCATTTCAAATATAGGTGCTGATAGGCATTTCAGATGTAGTTTCCGATAGGCATTTCAAAAATAGGTGTCGATAGGCATTTCAGATATAGGTGTCGATAGGCATTTCAGATATAGGTATCGATAGGCATTTCAGATATTTGTGTCGATAGGCATTTCAGATATAGGTGTCGATAGGCATTTCAGATATAGGTGTCGATAGGCATTTCAGATATAGGTGTCGATAGGCATTTCAGATATAGGTGTCGATAGGCATTTCAGATATAGGTGTCGATAGGCATTTCAGATATAGGTGTCGATAGGCATTTCAGATATAGGTGTCGATAGGCATTTCAGATATAGGTGTCGATAGGCATTTCAGATATAGGTGTCGATAGGCATTTCAGATATAGGTGTCGATAGGCATTTCAGATATAGGTGTCGATAGGCATTTCAGATATAGGTGTCGATAGGCATTTCAGATATAGGTGTCGATAGGCATTTCAGATATAGGTGTCGATAGGCCTTTCAGATATAGGTGCCGATAGGCATTTCAGATATAGTTGCCGATTGGCATTTTTAAAATAGGTGCCGATAGGCATTTCAGATATAGAAGCCGATAGGCATTTCAAATATAGATGCCGATAGGCATTCCAGATATGGTTGCCGATAGGCATTTCAAATATAGGTGCTGATAGGCATTTCAGATGTAGTTTCCGATAGGCATTTCAAAAATAGGTGTCGATAGGCATTTCAGATATAGGTGTCGATAGGCATTTCAGATATAGGTGTCGATAGGCATTTCAGATATAGGTGTCGATAGGCATTTTAGATATAGGTGTCGATAGGCATTTCAGATATAGGTGTCGATAGGCATTTCAGATATAGGTGTCGATAGGCATTTCAGATATAGGTGTCGATAGGCATTTCAGATATAGGTGTCGATAGGCATTTCAGATATAGGTGCCGATAGGCATTTCAGATATAGTTGCCGATTGGCATTTTAAAAATAGGTGCCGATAGGCATTTCAGATATAGAAGCCGATAGGCATTTCAAATATAGGTGCCGATAGCCATTCCAGATATGGTTGCCGATAGGCATTTCAAATATAGGTGCTGATAGGCATTTCAGATGTAGTTTCCGATAGGCATTTCAAAAATAGGTGTCGATAGACATTTCAGATATAGGTGTCGATAGGCATTTCAGATATAGGTATCGATAGGCATTTCAGATATAGGTGTCGATAGGCATTTCAGATATAGGTGTCGATAGGCATTTCAGATATAGGTGTCGATAGGCATTTCAGATATAGGTGTCGATAGGCATTTCAGATATAGGTGTCGATAGGCATTTCAGATATAGGTGTCGATAGGCATTTCAGATATAGGTGCCGATAGGCATTTTAGATATAGTTGCCGATTGGCATTTTAAAAATAGGTGCCGATAGGCATTTCAGATATAGAAGCCGATAGGCATTTCAAATATAGGTGCCGATAGGCATTCCAGATATGGTTGCCGATAGGCATTTCAAATATAGGTGCTGATAGGCATTTCAGATGTAGTTTCCGATAGGCATTTTAAAAATAGGTGTCGATAGGCATTTCAGATATAGGTGTCGATAGGCATTTCAGGTATAGGTGTCGATAGGCATTTCAGATATAGGTGTCGATAGGCATTTCAGATATAGGTGTCGATAGGCATTTCAGATATAGGTGTCGATAGGCATTTCAGATATAGGTGCCGATAGGCATTTCAGATATAGTTGCCGATTGGCATTTTAAAAATAGGTGCCGATAGGCATTTCAGATATAGAAGCCGATAGGCATTTCAAATATAGGTGCCGATAGGCATTCCAGATATGGTTGCCGATAGGCATTTCAAATATAGGTGCTGATAGGCATTTCAGATGTAGTTTCCGATAGGCATTTCAAAAATAGGTGTCGATAGGCATTTCAGATATAGGTGTCGATAGGCATTTCAGATATAGGTGTCAATAGGCATTTCAGATATAGGTGTCGATAGGCATTTCAGATATAGGTGTCGATAGGCATTTCAGATATAGGTGTCGATAGGCATTTCAGATATAGGTGTCAATAGGCATTTCAGATATAGGTGTCGATAGGCATTTCAGATATAGGTGTCGATAGGCATTTCAGATATAGGTGCCGATAGGCATTTCAGATATAGGTGCCGATAGGCATTTCAGATATAGTTGCCGATTGGTATTTTAAAAATAGGTGCCGATAGGCATTTCAGATATAGAAGCCGATAGGCATTTCAAATATAGGTGCCGATAGGCATTCCAGATATGGTTGCCGATAGGCATTTCAAATATAGGTGCCGATAGCCATTCCAGATATGGTTGCCGATAGGCATTTCAAATATAGGTGCTGATAGGCATTTCAGATGTAGTTTCCGATAGGCATTTCAAAAATAGGTGTCGATAGACATTTCAGATATAGGTGTCGATAGGCATTTCAGATATAGGTATCGATAGGCATTTCAGATATAGGTGTCGATAGGCATTTCAGATATAGGTGTCGATAGGCATTTCAGATATAGGTGTCGATAGGCATTTCAGATATAGGTGTCGATAGGCATTTCAGATATAGGTGTCGATAGGCATTTCAGATATAGGTGTCGATAGGCATTTCAGATATAGGTGCCGATAGGCATTTTAGATATAGTTGCCGATTGGCATTTTAAAAATAGGTGCCGATAGGCATTTCAGATATAGAAGCCGATAGGCATTTCAAATATAGGTGCCTATAGGCATTCCAGATATGGTTGCCGATAGGCATTTCAAATATAGGTGCTGATAGGCATTTCAGATGTAGTTTCCGATAGGCATTTTAAAAATAGGTGTCGATAGGCATTTCAGATATAGGTGTCGATAGGCATTTCAGATATAGGTGTCGATAGGCATTTCAGATATAGGTGTCGATAGGCATTTCAGATATAGGTGTCGATAGGCATTTCAGATATAGGTGTCGATAGGCATTTCAGATATAGGTGCCGATAGGCATTTCAGATATAGTTGCCGATTGGCATTTTAAAAATAGGTGCCGATAGGCATTTCAGATATAGAAGCCGATAGGCATTTCAAATATAGGTGCCGATAGGCATTCCAGATATGGTTGCCGATAGGCATTTCAAATATAGGTGCTGATAGGCATTTCAGATGTAGTTTCCGATAGGCATTTCAAAAATAGGTGTCGATAGGCATTTCAGATATAGGTGTCGATAGGCATTTCAGATATAGGTGTCAATAGGGATTTCAGATATAGGTGTCGATAGGCATTTCAGATATAGGTGTCGATAGGCATTTCAGATATAGGTGTCGATAGGCATTTCAGATATAGGTGTCGATAGGCATTTCAGATATATGTGTCGATAGGCATTTCAGATATAGGTGTCGATAGGCATTTCAGATATAGGTGCCGATAGGCATTTCAGATATAGGTGCCGATAGGCATTTCAGATATAGTTGCCGATTGGTATTTTAAAAATAGGTGCCGATAGGCATTTCAGATATAGAAGCCGATAGGCATTTCAAATATAGGTGCCGATAGGCATTCCAGATATGGTTGCCGAAAGGCATTTCAAATATAGGTGCTGATAGGCATTTCAGATGTAGTTTCCGATAGGCATTACAAAAATAGGTGTCGATAGGCATTTCAGATATAGGTGTCGATAGGCATTTCAGATATAGGTGTCGATAGGCATTTCAGATATAGGTGTCGATAGGCATTTCAGATATAGGTGTCGATAGGCATTTCAGATATAGGTGTCGATAGGCATTTCAGATATAGGTGTCGATAGGCATTTCAGATATAGGTGTCGATAGGCATTTCAGATATAGGTGCCGATAGGCATTTCAGATATAGTTGCCGATATGCATTTTAAAAATAGGTGCCGATAGGCATTTCAGATATAGAAGCCGATAGGCATTTCAAATATAGGTGCCGATAGGCATTCCAGATATGGTTGCCGATAGGCATTTCAAATATAGGTGCTGATAGGCATTTCAGATGTAGTTTCCGATAGGCATTTCAAAAATAGGTGTCGATAGGCATTTCAGATATAGGTGTCGATAGGCATTTCAGATATAGGTGTCGATAGGCCTTTCACATATAGGTGTCGATAGGCATTTCAGATATAGGTGTCGATAGGCATTTAAGATATAGGTGTCGATAGGCATTTCATATATAGGTGTCGATAGGCATTTCAGATATAGGTGTCGATAGGCATTTCAGATATAGGTGTCGATAGGCATTTCAGATATAGGTGTCGATAGGCATTTCAGATATAGGTGTCGATAGGCATTTCAGATATAGGTGTCGATAGGCATTTCAGATATAGGTGCCGATAGGCATTTCAGATATAGGTGCCGATAGGCATTTCAGATATAGTTGCCAATTGGCATTTTAAAAATAGGTGCCGATAGGCATTTCAGATATAGAAGCCGATAGGCATTTCAAATATAGGTGCCGATAGGCATTCCTGATATGGTTGCCGATAGGCATTTCAAATATAGGTGCTGATAGGCATTTCAGATGTAGGTGTCGATAGGCATTTCAGATATAGGTGTCGATAGGCCTTTCAGATATAGGTGCCGATAGGCATTTCAGATATAGTTGCCGATTGGCATTTTAAAAATAGGTGCTGATAGGCATTTCAGATATAGAAGCCGATAGGCATTTCAAATATAGATGCCGATAGGCATTCCAGATATGGTTGCCGATAGGCATTTCAAATATAGGTGCTGATAGGCATTTCAGATGTAGTTTCCGATAGGCATTTCAAAAATAGGTGTCGATAGGCATTTCAGATATAGGTGTCGATAGGCATTTCAGATATAGGTGTCGATAGGCATTTCAGATATAGGTGTCGATAGGCATTTTAGATATAGGTGTCGATAGGCATTTCAGATATAGGTGTCGATAGGCATTTCAGATATAGGTGTCGATAGGCATTTCAGATATAGGTGTCGATAGGCATTTCAGATATAGGTGTCGATAGGCATTTCAGATATAGGTGCCGATAGGCATTTCAGATATAGTTGCCGATTGGCATTTTAAAAATAGGTGCCGATAGGCATTTCAGATATAGAAGCCGATAGGCATTTCAAATATAGGTGCCGATAGCCATTCCAGATATGGTTGCCGAAAGGCATTTCAAATATAGGTGCTGATAGGCATTTCAGATGTAGTTTCCGATAGGCATTTCAAAAATAGGTGTCGATAGACATTTCAGATATAGGTGTCGATAGGCATTTCAGATATAGGTATCGATAGGCATTTCAGATATAGGTGTCGATAGGCATTTCAGATATAGGTGTCGATAGGCATTTCAGATATAGGTGTCGATAGGCATTTCAGATATAGGTGTCGATAGGCATTTCAGATATAGGTGTCGATAGGCATTTCAGATATAGGTGTCGATAGGCATTTCAGATATAGGTGCCGATAGGCATTTTAGATATAGTTGCCGATTGGCATTTTAAAAATAGGTGCCGATAGGCATTTCAGATATAGAAGCCGATAGGCATTTCAAATATAGGTGCCGATAGGCATTCCAGATATGGTTGCCGATAGGCATTTCAAATATAGGTGCTGATAGGCATTTCAGATGTAGTTTCCGATAGGCATTTTAAAAATAGGTGTCGATAGGCATTTCAGATATAGGTGTCGATAGGCATTTCAGATATAGGTGTCGATAGGCATTTCAGATATAGGTGTCGATAGGCATTTCAGATATAGGTGTCGATAGGCATTTCAGATATAGGTGTCGATAGGCATTTCAGATATAGGTGCCGATAGGCATTTCAGATATAGGTGCCGATAGGCATTTCAGATATAGTTGCCGATTGGCATTTTAAAAATAGGTGCCGATAGGCATTTCAGATATAGAAGCCGATAGGCATTTCAAATATAGGTGCCGATAGGCATTCCAGATATGGTTGCCGATAGGCATTTCAAATATAGGTGCTGATAGGCATTTCAGATGTAGTTTCCGATAGGCATTTCAAAAATAGGTGTCGATAGGCATTTCAGATATAGGTGTCGATAGGCATTTCAGATATAGGTGTCAATAGGCATTTCAGATATAGGTGTCGATAGGCATTTCAGATATAGGTGTCGATAGGCATTTCAGATATAGGTGTCGAT